>BJBW01005244.1:35118-313650 GCA_004320125.1 Scolopax mira | reverse complement strand
AGTCTGTTCACAAAGGCCGGCAATGACAGAACAAGGGCCAATGGGTTTAAACTGGAGAAGAGCAGATTTAGATTAGATTTTAGGAACAAGTTCTTTACTATGAGGGTGGTGGAGCACTGGAACAGGTTGCCCGGGGAGGTGGTTGAGGCCCCTTCCCTGGAGACATTCAAGGTGAGGCTCGATGAGGCCCCGGGCAACCTGGTCTAGTTGGGGTTGTCCCTGTGACTGCAGGGGGGTCAGACTAGATGACCTTTGAAGGTCCCTTCCGGCCCAGATGATTCTATGATTCTATGATTTAGGGGAAGAATCCCTCCCCAATGTTTTAGGGTTTGGTTTTATTTGGATTTAGTTTGTGCAGGTTCCTAAGATGTATGTGTCTGCTAATGGAAAGATCAACCCTTGCACACAAGCCATAAGGAAGCCCACATCCAAAGAGGAGAAAAGGGGAGTGGGAAGGTAAATGTTGCTCTGCCCTCCTGATCCTGCTGAGGATCATGCCATGTGAAAGTAAGCTAGCTTCACGTTTAGTTAAGGCAGAGAAAAGCTGTTGGGCTGTGGCTTATGAGGAGATGGAGCAACAACAGGCTGAATTTGAGGTTACCAGATGATTCACAAGGCTAAGGAAGGAGGGGAGAACTGGAAGTCTGTGTAGCTGCAAAATGGGATGTAAGCATTTAAAATGTAGCTTTCAGGCACCCAAGCCTACCAGAAATGTGTGGAAAATCTGTGCTTGGTTGCGTAGGTATCAGAGAGGCACGTGAAGTAAATGTCCTGTCATGGGCTGGGGTGCAGATACGGAACTGCTGCCACTGCAGCTGGGCTGAACTGGATGGAGCCCATGTCTCCTGCCTAGCCCCCAAGTCCCGAAACCAGTAGATAAGGTTTTGAGCATGTGGATTAACTATATGAACCTTGACAGAAAGCCGAGGCTCCTTTCATTTAGTGCCATGGTAGAGGATGGGATACCACTTCTCCTAGAAAAGGTTGCTTCTTAGGGATATATAATCGGGAAATGGGAGGTTCTTAGGCACAAGCCTCCTAACGGAGAGCTACGTGCTGTGGATTAAGCTTAGGTCCTGATTGAGCTTCGCCCTGTCTGTAAAAGAGAGTACAAGACAGTGGAAAGGAGCGGGCAAGACTGAGCTTGGCTCTGGGGCAAGGTGAGGAAGGCTGGGAACTTGTGTCACTCCACGCCTGCATGACTCCAGCTCCACAGGTCATAGCCACCCTGTGTTAAAGGAAATTGTGTTGTGACAAAAATACCTCGTGTTGATTCTCTACAGGTGGTGCCACGGCTGTATCGCTGGTGGAAAAAATGCAGGTTTGCATTTGCTGACATTGTTGCAGCAAGAGGAAGCTTTTCAGCGCCCCTGAGGCTGATGTGGAAGTGGGAAAATAGAAATTGTGTAGTTCATGTAGATTGATCATCTGTCCTTAAAAGGACCAGCATCAACTGCTTGCAAAGAAGATAGAAGGACCTCAGAGAAAGATGTGGGATAATCTACCGCTATAGAAACCTAATTTTAATTCTTCTGTAGTCAGGTACTGGCTTAAACTCTGAAAGCCTGTCTTTATACTTTTTCCAAAGTTTAGCATAATTGTTCTGACTGGGTATTCCTGTGATCCATACAGCCGTCCAATCCTTCTTTGAATCCTGCACAGTTCTTGACCTCAGTGTTTCCTGTGGAGATACCTTCCACTGTCCAATTACACATTATGTGAAAGAGAATTTTCTTTGATCAGCTCTGAATACATGAGCTTTTCCTTTCATTGAATGTTCTTTTATACTTCTGTTATGCAGCAAGGTAGAGAGAAGTGTCAGAAACTACTTCTCTAGAGCATTTGGTATTTTATCTTACTGTGTCCCTTCTTGTCTCTCGCCTTTCTGACATAAACAAATCTCATTCTTTTCAATTGCTTTTTCCTGTGATAGTCCCTGCCTCTGCCTCCACTCCCCACTCACTTATTCTCATTCTTGCTCTCTGACCTCTACTTGTTTCTGCAGGATCTTCTAGAGCTTGGGGAGAGGCATGGAATATATGCCAGAGGAGAATTCAGCACTGGTTGGTACAAAGGGAGAGTATTTTCTGCTCTATTCACCATCTCATTCACTGGGTAGCCAAACATCTTGTTAGCTGTTCGGATCGCAGCTCTACCCTGAGCAGATGTCTTCGTTGAGTTGTCCATAATGTTTTTTAGGCAGTTGGTGCTGAGCTCATCATCTCACACCATAATTACTGTAACCAGCTCCTCTCTAGCATCTCTAAAATTCATGCTGTCTTACTTCATTTGGCAGATACCTTGCTACCCAGGAAGCCTGCATTATTCCCGTAACCCAAACTTATCTCACCTTCTCGAGCCCCTTTTTTCTACCATGTCAAGAAGAAAGGTCTTGCCCTTATTTTATAAAGCCTTTTTAATGATTCTTTTTGCTGTCTGCTTTTATGCCACCCTCAAGCTATTCATAGCTTCCTTTTCATGAATTAGTAGTTTTTCCATGCTTTGCCCACACTGCCCATGAAGTCTCCGTGGTAAGATTTTTTCCGTCATGATCCACAAGATTTTCTATTATTACCACTTTTGTAGTCATTCAGATCATCCTTAAAGTCTAGTTTTCTGGTAATACCTCCAAGATGCATTGAAGGGTGGTAATGCAGGATCATCTGGAATTCCATAGCAGGCCTTTAAGATATGTCCAGATGTGAAAACACATGCAGCACAGTGAAGGTGGAGCTCCCCTTGGTCTTTAGCAGGAGGTATATCCCTTCCAACCCACACAGCTCAGGTTGAAACATGGAATTCTAACACAAGCAAAGGCAGTTTATGCCTTCTGTGTCAAAAGAGTCACAACTCGTTCACCGTGTAAGTGTTTGCCTGTGTGGGCTAAATGCTCTGACAGCATTTAGTACATACAGGCTAGAACATTTAGTACATACATTTATCTAGAAAACGGCACTCCACTTTCTGGCTATGCTTCCTTGCTTATGTGGATTGCTCCTTGGAAAGTCACAACAGATTCATGTAGGATTAGACAGTGACCTCCGGGGCTGTCAGGAGACCCAGGCACCCAAACACATCTTGGTTACATGGATCATTCCACTCCTCATCCTGCTATGACTCAGTGTGGAAAGTTTTCTTGGAGTTTTGCAGCTGAAGGTGTCAGCTTTTGTGGGCTGTTTTTTGTATAGAAGCCTTGTTTGCAAAAGCCTTTCTTCTAGAGCTAGACCCTCAAACATTCTTGAAGCAGAAAAAGGAATTGACTTTCAAGTGTTTCTTGGTTTTTGAGCCTGCTTCATACTATAGTGCTGTTTTACTGTGTTGGCTAGATAAACCAGAGTGTCTTTCAAATTAACAGGTAGTATTGGAAATGAGTAAATTCTCAAAGGTAGAAAGTTGGGAGTGAATTAGAAGTTGACTGAGTGACGTTCAAGAGGTACCTGAAGAATATTACCTGGGAAAGTGCCACTTGAGAGGATTTAGTGCTGAGGTTTTGATACATTGTGCTGAAATCCACAAAGCATTTGTTTCTACAGTCTTACCTGAAGAGGAGGAATAGAGAGATTAGGATCTGTCCAGTTAATTTTAGAGAGGGTAACTAGGATGGTGAACAATTTTCAACACTACTTAAAATTAGGAAGACACTGGTTAGTGGAGTCCTTTCATTGCTTTAATAAATGCAATGTAATCTGAATGTCATCTCTTCATTATGAATCTTCAGTTGGGGCTGACCCACATGTCTTAAATTGGCGCTTGCAAGGCAAATGGAAAGGTGAATAGAATAGCTGAACCGAGGAAGCAAACCCAGTTGGGTCACTTCTGTTTCTTTAGTGTAGAATTTTCAGAACATGTGCACAATAAAGGTATAATCAAAAGTGAATTTTGGATTGCTTTCAGGGTTCCAACTGCCTTGCATCTTCTCAAAGCACCTATTCATGCTTTCACAGGAGCTCTATGAAAGCATGTGAAGTGGGGTATCAATTTACCCCTATCTTATGCTTGGAGGCAGACAATGCAGCTTTATCCTCTTCTTCGGGGTTTGGATGACAATGAGGAGTTTTCTGAGACTGTCCTAAGGCAGCAAAACAAGACAAAATAAGTTTTTGGTGTACACCTTGTTCACTGAATTTAAACTTAAATCCTTCATCCTTGCAGTGTTTTAACTCAACTTAATGCACAGCAGAGGGTACCTTATCTTGTTTAGATTAGAAACTATTAGCTCAAGCTAGATAACAGAACCTAAGCCTTGATCCTTAAATCTCTCCCTAGTCAAAATTTATGTTCTGATGAAGTAAGAACAAATTATGTCTGCTCCATATAAACCTTTTTGAAGCTTTTACTCCATGCAGCATCATGAAGAGAGCTATAAAAGCAATTCACTGAGTCCAGATTGGCCAGTTTGCAGCCACTTGCCAAAATATCATACCTTGTTTTCTGTTTTGTGTCCTTGAAGTTTAAAGGGCTTTTATCACTCTTAACTTCCTCTCTTTTCAGTTTATCAGTGAGTAATGCCAGTAAGAACTACTCTGCTGATCACATCAAAGGTCCGTTTAGCCCAGTGATTTTTTTTTTTTTCTGACCGCTGCCAGTATGGGATGTGCAGATACGGACATAAGGATGGAGCCCACCTGCTGTGGTGGCTCATGTCCCAGGCCCTTAGCAGAGGGTGCACTGTGGCTGGTGATGGGACTGTGGAGGCTGTCTTGGGAGTGTGAGTTTCTACTGATTTGATTTTTCAAACACCGGTATTAGACAGAAGTACTTGGTCTCAACGTGCAGCTTGGATTAGGGTCTTTTCCTGAGAAAGGGCCTATTTATGTTAAGAAGGGCTTGCTGCCAGGTTGTAACAAATAATCCGCTACGTTAACCTGAAAAAACCCGCCCAAAATACTGTAACTATTGCCACCTGACTCACTCGTTTCCTAAGAGGTTGGCTCAATACCCTGAAGAATGCCTGCAGGAACATATTTTGCCTAGATCTGCCTGGGTGGAAGGGCTTCTCTGGGGCCCTGTCAGGTGCTGGGACTGGAGTTTATTGTCCTGCTCAGGCACTGTTACTTGCCTGTATCCAGGAGCTCTTCCCTCAAGGGAAAGTTTATAATGGCTCATCCAAGTTATCCAGATGCCTCCACATAGTGCATAGGTGGGGCCTGACACAGGATTTTATGCTCTGTTTGGGGCCAGGCACCTAAAATGTGTCTGATATGTCTGATATGCCTTAACTAGCCATATCTGCAAAAGCTTGCTTTTAGTACTTTTTAAGAAGCTTGCTAGCAGTGAGAGGGCTGGGCATATCTCTCAAGGTGATCTTTCAAAGATGGGCACCCTTTCCCCAGCTGCTTTTCAAAACGGATATGCTCCCTGTGCTTAGTGTCCACTCTCTCTGCTTTACCCACAGGGATTTGTAAATTATAAGCTGTCCATAGCACTGAGAAATTCTCCATAGTACTGAGAAACTGTCCAAGGCAAACTGTGGGACTGAGAAATTCTTTTCTGGGGAACAGGGAAAAAAAAAACAAACCAAGAACAAGAAAAAGAAACCTCTGTGTCTGTTAAATTGGGTTCTCCATTATTTTAAATTACATGTAGGCATATGTGCCATTAAGTAATAGTTCTTGACATATATAACCTTAGCTTCTTACAGCTGATTTGTAATACTGGTGTTGGAAAAATTGACTACAGTAAATCAAATCAGTAGAAAATCACATGGTCAGAAGTTGCATAAATGGTCCTAGGAGACACACTCAGTACATCTTTTATATAATATAAATAATTTTATATAACAATTATAATATATATTTTATATATGTAATTTATATAAAATAATTATAAAATTTATGATTTAAAAATTTACAATTATTTATAATTCCTTATAGTACAGGAGATTTCAAGCTCATAATCCCCATCTAGGCAGTTGTGTAGCCTGGGCTTCATTTTTAAGAAACATCCAGACATGTTAGTGGTTCCTATTCTTAAATTAAAGAAAATCTAAGATCACATTAGTGTGAGCTTGATACAAATATGAAAGGACCGTGACAGTACTTGTTGTGATGTTTCCTTTGGTGTTTTGTCTGTGGGCTTGCATGTTTCATGAACAAGAGCACAGCCTACTCTATTTTAGAATCGCAAATGCTACTCTCTATGCAGACTTTCCTCAAATTAAGAGCAGAAACTCCCTGAAAATAAAAAGTTTCCCCATATTTTTTCCCCCTTTCTTTCAGTGCACATATTCCATCTTCAGGTTTTGAGTTTTCTTTTTTCCTGTTTGGTTTTGCAGTTGGCTTTGACACTGTTCAAAGTAAAGCCCTGGGGCAGAATATTTAGCAAATAGCAGTCCAAGAGCTGTGGTAAATTCTTCACGGCTCTGTGTCTTTAAATCAAGAATGGGTGCCTTAATAAAAGGTTAGGCTTCTCTTCATTGAGTTATTAGCCTTTGATAAAGGAATCCCTTGATGAAATGCTATGGCCTGTGTTTTCCTGGGAAGTAAGACTAGATCATCATAATGGGCCCTCCAGATCTTCAGCTCAGTGACGCCTGACTTGTTTCCTGACCTTGAATTACACTGAGAAGAGGAGGCTTTCGAGGAAGAGGCTGGGAAGAAAAATTCTGCATGAATATTTTGTGGGATTACCAGCAAACCAGTGAGGTGTTCAGGGGGAGAGGCAGCACCGAAGCAAGCAGGTCCAACCTAGCAGGAATTAACAGAGGCATGTCTGCTGTGCAGGACTGAACCAGCACTACTGTGGGAGATGGCAGGGGGCTCACTCTGAGCCTCAGTGGTCTCAGAAACACAGCTACACATAACTGTCCCTCTGGTACATGGTGCATGAGCTCCTCAGCTGCTGCAGGCAATGCCTGGGGAAGCTGTCTTCATCCTTTGATGATGAACAAGAGGTAACGGGCAGAAACTTTAACATAAGAAGTTCCATCTAAACATGGGGATGAACTTCTTCACTTTGAGGATGGCAGAGCACTGGAACAGACTGCCCAGAGAGGTGGTGGAGTCTTCTTCTCTGGAGACATTCCAAATCCACCTGGACACGTTCCTGTGCAATCTGCTCTAGGTGGAGCTGCTTTGGCAGGGGAGTTGGAGTAGGTGATCTCCAGAGGTCCCTTCCAACCCAATATCATTCTGTAAGTCTGTGCTTCTGTGATGGGAGTGCCATTTTCATTGCCTGTTCTCCTGTCTTGTGTCAGCGCATCATGAATCATGGCTCATCACGAATCATGGCTCATCATGAACCAGAGCTGGTTCCTGAAGTACATTCCCTGCCCTCGGTAGCAAAAGCTCTCCATCTGTGTGTTTCAATATGCGATGGCTACAGTCCATTAAAAGCACATGTTTGTGTATAGTGGCGAGTCACAAAAGCAAAAACATGTTTTGGGGAAGCTCATACCTTCTGGCCTGCCCTGAGATGTTCAGCCAGTACCTGCTCTGGCTGTCAGAGGCTGCTTGGGAAAATGTATAAGAAAACATTCAACTCCTCACTCACCTGTCCCTACTCCCCAGGTATTGATGGAGCAGAAAAGAACCACCAGAAGCTGCCACTTGCAAAATGGTTATGTTAAAACAGCAGCATTTAGGGTTTGGCCCAAAAAAAGCATGCTGGAATAAATACTTCTGAGAGATGGCAATCCTATGTGGGAAGAAGCTGTAGGAATCAGGAAATAATTGGCAAAAAAAAATGTGTGTGTGTGTGTGTACAGGGAAAAGCAAGATGGAGCATGGCTTGGTACTTGCATTTCTTGTGGTTTTATCATAATACCGGCCTATAAATTGTGAACTGCTGCTCTGCAACTGCTGAGGTCCTAGCTCTCTTGGTACTACTTAGAGACATTACCGGTCTTGAGGTGCAGCAGTTTGTCTTCAAAATATAAATAAAGAAGAGTTTGGATGGGTTATGGGCTCAATCTGTGCCTCACTGAAAAGCAGCAGTGACTTTGTTCTCGTTTCCCCAGAGAGCTGCCTCTTTTCACGTCTCTGGTTCTGCCAGACACCATAGTTAAATCCTTGTTAATGAGATCTGCTTTGATGGAGAAGCCTTTCCTCCTTCCTTGTATGAAGGTTTCAAATGAGCTCACCTGTGAAAGAAGCGTGGAGAGGGGTAGGTAGTTTCAGCAGGAGCACAGGAGATTGTGATGGGACCCGAAAGCCGTAACACAAAATCAGGCAATTTTTTTCCTCAGAAAAAGGTTTAAGAAAGAGACAGATGAGGCATAATTGAGACAGAAGGATGTTGATTTCATGGTTTATTGTCACATTAAAAAAGTAATCTTACTGATGAATTCATATTTGCTTTTTAATATAAAAGTGCTTATTCTTACAAATCCTTAAGGCTCATTCTGTTACATTACAGTAGGATTTTTCACCATCCCAGAAACTGTGCTACATGAGTTTTACATGAACTGCGGACAAAATCTCCAAACAGTAAAACAAGTCATTTATAATTTCATTGCCTTTGTACGCATGAACCTGTTTAATTGTGTTAACACGACTTAACATGAAAACAAACAAAAGCAAAATTTCCTTGTATTTTCTAGTTTGACTCGGAACTGATCCCCAGAAGATTTCTGTTTTGCTTGAGCGAATGGAACAAATACGATTGGGTTTGGATCTCAATTTTTGTAGTCGTACAGCGACAAGAGAGGGGCGGTACAGGTGCAGCGTTTAACCTACGCTTCTTACTGAAGAGAAAAGGAATAACTACCAAGCACAAGCACTGTTCACACGTGATGTATTTGTTTCTGTGATGTCCCTGTGTCCTACTTTTGCTCAGGTAAAGCTCCTACTGAAGCCAATGTGAGTCTTGCCTGAGGGGGGGGATAAGACCAGGGCTCTCACAGGGAACATTTTAGATTAAGTAGTTTATTTTTTTGTTGTCGTTGTTGTCGTACAATGGAAGAACAAAATAGGTGAAAGTTACTAAAGCTCTTGGTTTTTTTATTGATCACAAATGGGATATGATTTCTGGCACATACTATGATACACAGATAAGAGTATACCATATTTATTTTTAAACGGAATAAGAGCTGTATTAGTTGGATGGGCAGTGAATTTGCTATTTCTACTTACATTTTAGATATCTACTTACTGTAAAGACAAATTATTATTTTTTTTGGTCAATAATTGGGTCCAAATGCAGTAATTAAAAAGTACCTAATGCAAAGGATAAAAATAATTTAAAGTATTCTGGAGCAAGGGGGGAAATGCTAACTGAACTAATAAATAAGGCAGTTTAAAGCATTTGTGACTGCTACCGTGATATATGTACATACTTTACAGCATAAATTACTGTACAGAATACTCCCTTTATGAACCTGTGTAAACAATATTGCCTGCTGTACGGGGACACGCTGTGGGATTATGCTCACTGGAAAGATAAACCGCGATAGTTTTGGCTGGGTGGGGGAGGCCTGGGAGAGCACACCCTCAGAGAGAAAACATGAGTGATATTCTATGAGCTGCAAATAAAGCCATCCCGACTTGAATAATTTTACCCCCCAAAACTGATGATCTTTGTTGTTACAAGCGACACATGGAAACGAGTCGTTGTGGTTTGTCTCAGAAACAGCATCTGGTCACCAGCTGATCTTTGCGTACCTGACCCGGCCGGGGGACCCTCGCTTGGAAATTGGCTGCGTGGAAAGGGGTGGTGGGGAAGGGTCGCAAGGTGGCAGGAGGACCGTCGGTGGCTGGACCCCACCCCAGGACCACTGCCTTCCTTCTTCAGCCACTGGTGCTACGCGCAGCCTGGGAAACGGGGAGGCAATTGGGAGGCTAGTGGCTGGAGAAGTAATGACAGATCTAAGCATCCTCTTGTTTTGGGCTGCCCTGTGTTGTCTTCCCTGCTCATTTGTTTCTCCCTCCCACTCCACCTGCAGCGGTGCTTTGGTTTTGGATTCTGCATGGTGGAAACTCCATGGAAGAGAGTCTCTGTAGGATGCCGACCGCAACGTGGCCCTGGTCAACAGAGCAGACACCACCAAAGTCCAGGTTTCCATCAATAATATGCCCAGGAAGGCAGGGAGCAGCTGCAAAATATAGATGTGTGTGCGTGCAGCCACAATTTGTTACACCAGTTACCATCTTCATCAACCATGGAGCCATGTCCCTGCACAGGAGGACCAAGGGTTAGCCTCAGGCTGCCTGGAGAGCAGCTCTCATACCGCTTGGCTCCTCTGCCTTGGCTTCCACCCCTGTGGTTGCCCTCCATGGAAAGACAGGGCCTACCAATGTCACTGCAAGCACACCTTAGCCCCGCTGCTCTGAAGCTCTCAACACTGCTTTTTCTGCCCCCACCAACAGCAAAGGACACTGCCTGTCCAGCCCTAGATGCTGCTACAGGGACTGCTGGTCTGCAGGGAGGCCATGAGCTTTAGGTGGCCGTGGGTGGCCTACAGTCTGTTCATCATGGATAAAATTGCCATTTTCATGTAATGAATTGGAAAACACTGCTGAATTTCCATAAAAAAGAGTAATATTGGCCTCATGGGCTCACAGCCAACCTCATCTCTTTCACTATCTACAGAAAAAATGTTTCTTCTGTTTAAAGGAAGCCAGGTCTACTTCCAGACAACATATGGGAAAAGTGCCTGCAAGTGTTTAGCAAACTGTAAAATATGTTTTCTTGATATTTCAGTAATCTTAATAGAAGAAAGGTGCACATTCAGTACTCGAGAAACTACTTACTTCTTTGGATTTGGCCCCAGTAAGTGAGCAAGAGAAGGTCCAAGTCTAAAATGTATGCTTTAAACATCTCAGAAATAAATGTATTTACCGCATGCCTATTTTGCTGCATATCTAATCTCTCCCAATGTGATCTCAGCCCTATCCTGTATCAGCACATCCTAAGATATTTACCAATTTCTGTGTAATCCAGGTGCTCTCATAAGCAATAGGCATGATTGGAAACCTGGGGTGGGGTTTAGAGCACCTCTATATCTGAGATCATCACCTAAATTCCCTTTGTAGCCAGTGGACAGAAACAAGCACTTCTGAGGTGTGATTTGTTGTGCTTATTTTAGACTTTCAGTAGAAGATGAGGTGAATCCCAACTTCTGCCTTTAAATCAGGACCCTTTTTCTCTCCTATTCCACCTTCCCTTGCTGTTTAACCTCAGCGAATTGTTACAAGGCTGATTGTGTGTCCTCAGTGGCCTATAAAAGGTCCTTGTACAGGTGTGAGATCGCCAGGAATTTAGGTTCTACTGCAGGGCCATAAAACCGGCAATGCTCATTCAAGCAGATCAGTGACACAGTGGTGCTGGGTCAGGAGATGCTGCTGTTTCACATGGGGGTATTTGAGTCACCAGCACTAAGGGCTTTTGGTCCCCAGATTACTGGTCTCTCCCATCCACCTTCTGATGCAGAGCAGAAGACCTGTTCAGAAATTGTGCATGGAGCCATCAGCACTCACTGTCTCTTCCTCAGGAAGGAACTGAACTCTCTTGCTAAGAATAATAGGAGAAGGTGGGCGCCAGACCACCATTCCAGGGGTGGGAATCAGAAGAAAGCAGAAAGGTCCTGAGCTGCTTGGAGCAGAGCTGCGTTGCCCTCCATATTTTTTCCTGTGAGTAATTTCAGCTCTACTTTGTCCTATATTTCATAAGCCCAGGTTTAAGATGCGGTTGAAGAAGAAAATGTCTAGAATTGCAGGAAGAGCCAACTGTGGGACCAGGAAGGCAAAATGAAAGGCTGAGGACATAAAAAATTAATTACTGTATTAATCATGACACTAGTTAGCTATGTGTGATTTGCTGGGGAAAGCCAGAAGTCCCCATCCTCCCATACAGCACCTTATGTAAATAGAAGACAGACTTCTTTTTGTTTGTCATTAGGCAAAGGCAGACCCCCAAAGGGACCCTGGCACCCAGGGGGACCTTAACAGACTTGAGGAGAAGACCTGTCTGAACCCCATGAGGTTCAACAAGGCTGAATTCAAGGTCCTGCACCTAGTTTGAGCCAAGCCCCAGTATAAATACAGATGGGGAATGTACTGATTGAGAGTAGTCCTGCTGAGAAGGACTCGGGGGTACTGGTGGATGAAAAGCTGGACATGAGCCAGCTATGTACAATAGCAGCCCAGAAAGCCAACTATATCCTGGGCTGCATCAAAAGAAGTGTGGCCAGCAGGTCAAGGCAGGTGATTCTACCCCTCTGCTCTGGTGAGACCCCATCTGGAGTACTACATCCAGCTCTGGGGCCTCCAACATAAGAAGGACATGGACCTGCTTGAGTGGGTCCACAAAACTGATAAGAGAGATGGAACATCTCTCCTATGAGTGCAGGCTAAGACCTAAGACCCCCTCCAGGGGTTGTTCAGCCTGGAGAAGAAAAGGCTCTGGGGAGAACTTATTGCAGCCTTTAAATACTTGAAGGGGGCTTATAAGAAAGACGGCGAAAGACTTTTGACTACAAGACTTTGTCCTGTAGTGACAGGACAAAGGGCAACAGTTTTCAAGTGAAAGAGGGTAGATTTAGATTGGACAAAAGGAAGAAATTTTTAACAATGGGGGTGGTGTGAGGTACTGGAACAGGTCGCCCAGAGAAGTTGTGGAGGCCTCATCCCTGGAGGTGTTCAAGGCCAGGCTGAATGGGCCTTTGAGCAACCTGCTCTAGTGGGAGCTGTCTCTGCCCATGGCAGGGGGGTTGGACTAGAGGATCTTTGGGAATCCTTTCCAACACAACCCATTTTCTGACTCTATGATAAATCTAAACTGCAAATGAAAATATAATTTTTCAATACAAATATTTTACAAAAGGGAAGTAAGAAAAAGACTGAGAAGGGCCTGTCCTTTGGTAAATGTTATCTACATCTAGCTTGTTCCTGCAGGAAGTGTTTCCTTTCATATCTGTTGACAGGGTGAGAATTCCATATCAAAGAATGCCAAATGGAGGAGAAATGGGCAACTAGTGCTAAGGAAGGAAGGATTTGTTAGTATTGCCTGAATAACATGAACAGCAATGGAAACATTTCGTTGATTTGACTTGTATTCGATCCTTGGTGAAGTGCTTTATTGATGACTTCTAGAAGTAATGTCTCAGAAAAGAGCTGGAATTTTGATCCAGGGATGCTGACTAATGATGGTGTGATTTGGGAAGGTAACTCCATGACTATTGTGCTCCCAACATATCTCTGACTTCCCAGCTCAGTTACTGGTAATGTGCATCACAGACAGACACACATTTTGTTATGAAAGGGACTGTTCTAAAAAATGTTTCATTAAGCAACTAGTCCTCTCTGCAATGCACCATTCCAAAAGAAAATTTCCATTGATTTGAAGTTATTTGAAGCTGGATTTGGAATAATCTGAATGGAATGATCTGAATACTTTTGAGGCTGCTATGAGAAAGAACTGAGGAGGCAAATTTCTTTCACAGAAATACAAAGTGGCTTCAAGACTTAAAAAGATGTTAAATTCTTAGGATAGCTACACAGCACTTGGCTAACCTATGGTGTTTGTCCCATTATGTACTGTTGTGATTCTTCCTCTCTACCAGGATGAAAGTTATAGATACTCTGGGAATGGCAATTTCACCTCGGCTGTGACTCACCTCAGCACTAAGCAGAAGTTTTATGGACTCTGGTGCTTTCGTTGAGAGCTTACATGCTATTTAAGGATTTTGAGGGTCTTGTAGATCTGGACTCAGGGGTGAAATTCATCCAGTGTACTTAACAGTTTTTTCCATAGCTCTTCTACAGCACTTTCCTTCTGAGGATACAAAGTCATTTGCAAACATTAATTAATTCTCATAAAGCCCTATGAGGCAGATAAGTGTTAAGTATCCCTCTGTTAGTACATATGAGAAACATGAGACCCGAGTGCCTTATGATCCATGCCTTTCTCTATATTCACTCTCCAAAAGGAGTATGTGCCTTGAGACAGAGGAAATCCCCATTTTTTTGACATTCTTTTGTTTTTCTTGGACCCTCTGGAGCCCTTTAAAGGCAGCCGGGATGAGGCTGGGATTCAAGCTACGGCATGCGAGATTCAAGCTACACAGATTGGAAAAGAGAGGGAGCCTTCCTATATTTGCTGCTGGTTTTGTTTTTGGGGGAAAGCAAGGCCCTTTATGCGTCCTGTGGGTTACTTGCTAGATGTCCCAGCACCCTGTTTGAAAGGCAGGTTGGGGGCTGCCACTCCTGAGAGTGCAGGCATACCTGAGGACTACTAAGAGCAATAGAGCCAGACAGCAAGTGGAAGCAGAGAAATTGCTTGAAGAAATATCCCCAGCTGAATGTTGTCTCTTTCACCGAGGAAAACCATAGTCTTTTTGAAAGAATGATAGAGCCTTGGGTACTCCAAATCTTTCATTTTTTCCCCTCTATTTATCTTTCATGAGATAAGCACAAACAGGGACTAAAGTGACTTTCCCAGTGTAGAATTATGGAGTTGTCTAGGTGGGAAGGGAATTTTGAGATGAGTTCAACCATCAACCTAAACACTGCCAAAACCTAAGCTGCGTCCCTCAGCACCATGTCTACCCATCTTTGAAATACCTCTAGGGATGGTGACTTAATCACTTCCCTGGGCAGCCTGTTCCAATGCTTGACAACCCTTTCAGTGAAGAAATTTTTCCTAATATCCATCCTAAACCTCCCTTGGCAAAACTTGAGGCCATTTCCTCTTGTCCTATCACTTGTTACTTGGGAGAAGAGATCAGCCCCCACCTCGCTCCACCCTCCTTTCAGGTAGTTGTAGAGAGTGATAAGGTCTCCCCTCAGTCTCCTCTTCTCCAGGCTGAACAACCCCAGCTCCCTCAGCTGCTCCTTGTTCTCCAGACCCCTCACCAGCTTTGCTGCCCTTCTCTGGACACACTCCAGCACCCCAACAGCTTTTTTGTAGTGGGGGCCCAAAACTGGACACAGCACTCAAAGTACAGCCTCACCAGTTTGTTAACCTTAAAAACAATTTTTAGCGTGGCAACCAATAACAGTGGAAACAGAGTCTTGGCCTTATTGAAGGCAAATGGAAGCTTTATGAGAGACACTGAAGTAACCAAATTTTCATGCTAACGATATTGGGTGAGAGACACTGTTCTCCAGTTTTTGAGACAGACTAGACGTAAGATCATCCAAATGCTCTTCTGAATGCATTCTGACAAATTTATCCATGGTTACATGCCTCCCAGTTCTTGGTGCACAGCACATAAGCTAATGTAACAATTGTAATTATGATAGTGATCAGACCTACCAGGCCTTTTTAAGACATGAAAATCAGACTAATTCTCTAGTTTCAAACACAATGAGTTCAAATATGTGATGTAAATGCTAACAAAAAGATACCAAAATGAGAGGAATGTTAGGTCTGCACCAGCCAAACTTCTATTGTTATCTCAACAAGCCCATATTCTTCAGGCATCATTTGTATTTCTATTGTGTGAGGAGATTTTATTCTTTAGTTTAAGGATTCTCCCTGAATGGGGGAGGGAAATGTTGCTATCGCTGTAAAAAAGAAACATTTCTTTCTGACATATTAAGCATTAAGAGGATTATGTAAAGGCAAGGCATATTGCAGGAGGAGATGTTCTTAATATAGCTTTGACCATGAACCCATGACCCTCCAGAAAATTTAGGAGAGTTAAAAAACCTATTGCTTTGACAATCTTTTCATTTAAAATTTTTTTTTCTTGTAAAAAGATCAAGGAATTCATCCACTGTTATTTACATAAAATTCAACCTTTCCTGCTTAAAATCATGAATCATTCAATGTCACATCTGCAGGATATCTGAGGCAGATGCCATTAATCCAAGTCATTTCGCAAATTCCAATTTCATTTGGATTAAAACCTATAACTAAGTCAGTGAATAGTATATACTGTACAAGCGTTAAGGCTGGTGACTACTAAAGTCTCTTGGGTAGATAAACTAAGCACAGATTAGCCAGGTCTAAGTATATGTCCTCATCTAGGGTAAAAAGGATATCCTGACATTTCAGTGATGTAGATTTGAATCAGTAGACATGAAAAATGATTGAACATTTGTATTACAAAAGAGATACTATGGCACAGTCCCAAAGGTGCATTTTTTTATAAATTAATTAGCTGCACAAATTATTTTGATAACAGTTACTGCACTTCTGAGGTGATATGGCTACTCAGTGATGAGTACTTGATGATCAATGGTAGGCACTAGTAATATCCTTCATGCTGAGTGACTTTTATTACTATTTAGATTTACAGTATATACATATTTGTTTTTATCTACACTTAGGGCTTAATCTTCTTAACCTCCTTTAACTAAGGTCCTCTATTCACTATAATCTCTTCCTTTGAAGCCCTGTGATGTTTGGATAAAAGAAGTAGGCAAAGAAGGGGTTGGGGCATCCTGCCATGCAACAGGGAGGACTATGCTTGGCTTTTGGCCACACCTGAACCTCTGCATATGCTTTGTTCTTACCTGTCACTCATGCCACTATGGAACACTATAAAGGATTAAGGCCAAGGGGTCTATATGATCTTGCTGTCTGTGAGGATCCTATAGGCTGCTATTTGCTGCTGCATCTGGTTCCTTTGAGTCCATTCCCATTGCTTTACCTGATTCAGAATCCTCTGTTTGTATGTAAAGGTCTCCCTCCAGGAATAATCCTTCTGGATTTGTACAGAATGACTACTTTCCCAAAATGAACCTGAATGTTGCTATGGTGTAAAGAAACATGTTCCTGGACTTTTACAACAGATTGAAACAAGACAGTGTCTTTCATGGAACCCCAAAGAAGGACAGTTTGCTCTGGTCCCATCCAGAACACACAGAGCACCTTCAACTCATGGTGAAGTGCCTAAGACTATTCAGGTTCTTAAGGGGGAACATATGCTCAACTGGACCAGATGTAAAAGCCACATGAACTTTTCCAGAGCAGGCCCTAAAAAGATGAGATGAAGTATTTCCTGTCACCATGCCACATTCAGTCATCTAAAGAGCAGCAATCATATACAGCAAATAGTCTGCACAAAAGAGTATTCTAAATAACCTCACCAAAATAATCATAGCTGCAAGAAGACCTATGCAGAGAAGCCCAAAACCTCTAATCCATGTCTATATCCATATGTCTAGTTAGTTTAAATGGCTGCTATTTCATCCTGTTACACCACCAGAAGTTAAGGCTCACTGTGCTCATCAGACAACACAAATGATGACAGCACAAAAGCGAAAAAAACCAGTGTTTTTCCTTGGAAGCAATGGGTATTTTAGCTGGAATAATTCAATTTAAGAACAATGTACAAGAAAGGACAATCATCTACAAGAGAACCGTAGTACTTGGAAATGTTACAACAGGACAGCATTAATTCTTGTGTTGCTTTGAAGTTTCTTGACATATTACATCCATACAAAGAGTTCATCATGATTAAGAAAAATATCCCGATCTTAGTAAAATAAACATGCTTCAAAGTTCCATATTTGAAACTCAAATGCCACATGTGCAATAAAACTAAACTCCATTTAAGGCAAGTAATATATGTCACTTCCAAAATTTCTCAACATTAAATAGCAGTAAGGGCTCCCAAACCCCCAAACTTGTCTGAAGATAAACATCATAGGCACCGTCAAAGAAAACAGAAGCTAATCTAACCAGAATTTCACTTTCCTGATCTGAGGAGAAATCCCACAGTACCTTCACATGGCACTGAAGCAGCTGACAGAATCCATTGCTACTAATTGGTAAATCACAACAGACTTCCACAGCTGGAGATCAGGCAAGTGATAAACAGAAAGGCACCAGTCAAGTTCTTCATGGTACTTGTGACCAAATAAATTGTGTTCCTTCTGGGGTGGGTAACAGCCAGAGTTAAGAGTGACAAGAGGACTTGGAGGATGTGTCATTTAAAGGCAGGTCCATGTTTACTCTTAAAGCCAGCCATGCTGTAATTAACACTCAAGTCCATGCTAAGAGGTGACCACAGCCTGAGCTCAGGACTTCTCTTGAGGGGGAAGTATCTGAGCACCAATGGGCACATAAATATTAGCCCAGGATGGCTTGGGGCAGAGCAGTCCCTCAGAAGCTACCCCACTGAGGCTGCTTCAAAGTGTGAATGCTCTGAGTCTGAGCAAGAGCTGGAGTTATGGTAAGCATCCTCGACAAAAACATGCAGGTATGTAAGGCTGCTCTCAAGCCTACTCTTTACCACAGGGTAGATATCACCTGTGTTACCAAAGATATTTTGGAAAGAGAAAACATGCCGAGTTGTTTGTTAGCTTTTTCCCAAAAAGCAGCTCTTCAAAAATGGAGGGGGCTGTGGGGGGGAAGGCAGCAAGAACCAATCAATCAACCATTGATATCAGTGACTACTTCTACTTGTATTTTCTACTGAAAGAGTCTTTTGTACTTACATTTCCTTCATATATAAGTAAATTAGATTAGAAAACAACAATCAAATGATCCAAACAGTGACTCAGACAAGAAAAGTCCATTGAAGGTCGCCAGAGCTGCTGATTTGAGTAAAGGCTGCAAATCTGATTGCAATAAAAATATATTCCCAATATAGAAAAAGAAAACTGAATGTGTGGAAACCTCTGAAAATGAACGAAAATGCACTGAATGCAAGTACAGTTGATACGAACTGGCCTTGACCTCAGCTGACCCAAATTAAACTCCAATTATTGTGGGATTAATTCTTCTGGCATGAAAAACACAGCCTGTCAACAGGAACTGAAAACATCCCATAAATCAAGAAACGTTAAAGCCTAGTTGAGGATTATGCATGAAGAGTGAGAGGATTATGATAGGAAACAGTTCTTAGCCTGATGAGCAACAAACCCAGCTTTCCAGATAAAGGAAATTGCATGTAATGCTCCCAGACAGCCTAGAAGAAAACGGTGCAAGCTTCTGCTAGATGAAAAAGATATGAAAGTCCAAATCTGTGGGATGAAGCCTTCCCATCCAAAGCCAACAACTGTTATAGGTATCTCTCTGTCCCTCTGTGTGTACGCAGCTGAAATTAACACATTTTATTTTCTAAGTGGATTGCAGTTTGCCATATTTTTTCACTTATCTGTTTACTGACAGCAATAGAATGCAATTTCCCACCATCTCTTTTAAGCTCTTGCTATCAGCATATCCGTTTTTAGGCTTTTTGCTTGATGCTGCAGGTTATACTGTCGGTGAGAAGCTGAACAAGAGGTAAAGTTATTTAAAAAGACAGGAGATAAAGAAATGCATGCAATTTGTTGAAACTTACTGCACACGAAGGAATGCTGACTTTCTCCAACTTAATGTGGACTACACAACTCCTCTGTGTGCCCCGGTGGGGAATCAACAGGGAGATGGCACATTAATATTGAAATGTCTGTGACGTGTCCATGCTCGCAGTAAAACCATGTCTGTGATTTGCCCTCATTCATTCCAGTTCAGGAAAGCCCTTGCGCATGTGCTTAAGCTTTGCTGAAGCCAACAGGATTTCAGTACAAGCTGAAAGTTAAGAATCTATTGAGAGCTTTCCTGAATAGGGATCTGTGCGTATTGCACTTGGTTCAATCAACCCATGAGATTTTGGTTTCTAAGTTTTTCAACACAAGAATAGAAAGGGTATGTTTTGTGCATTAAGATCAGTTCTTTCTAGTATTTCTAGTGTATGAAAATGTTTGGAGAGTGGTACAGAATAATTAATTCTGAAGAGACATCATTGTATATCGTACATATGCACACATACATGTCTACACTCGGAAAAATTTTGCTCAGTATTGGAGAAATATTCACCTTTGTTTGGATCAATGCTGTGGTTGACTATTTCTGTAGCACAGTGTCCAGAATAACTGAATTATCCATGAAAGGTATACTGTCCATGTGAATGGCACACAGTCATTATGACAAGTGGGCGCTATTCCGCACCCAGTGAAGTCCTTGTTGAGTGTACTGAACTAAATGCTCCATACTGCTGTGCAAGGTGATAGGTCCCATCAACGCATCCAAGTCGTTAAAAAAATCTACAGGGGGGGAAAAAAAGCTCAGCATCAGAAGAGCGAAGCCGTATTTGCTACTTGTCACCCTTTAATAGATTTTATTCTCTTGCAAATTGAGTCAAGATGAACATTTCATGGGAATGAAAGTTTAGGGCTGGTGAGATTAATTTTAAAGCCTTGTGGTTCATGATGTTACAGGCTGATGCACAACAATTTTCTTTTTAAAGAACAAAACAATGAGTTCTTCAGCTTTGCTTTTCATTAATTTCCATTGAGTCTTGATAAAGCAAACATATGCTGGGCAAGATTTATTTTGAGATTAAGGACCACTAAATCAAAAAGTCTACACGCAAGCATCTATCTATAAATATGCTCGGTATCTAAGCTACCGTGACAGACAAATAGAGGCCTGTAGAACAAGGTCATCCCAGCCTAAAACCTAATTTGTCTAACTAGCCACTAAGGACTAAATTCAGTTGCCTACTTAGAGGACTGGACTGGGAGATCTAACACAGGACGTATAGGGGATTTCTGGAGTGGCAGTGCAGGAGAGGCTACCTCAAGTAGGATTTGGCAGCTGTGGTTAGGCAACTCAACTGTACCCTCGTGTCCCTTTCTGGGTGAACCAAACAGCTCTCCAAGCTCTGCTGTTTGTATCAAACAAAGCTGCATCAACTACAATTGGAGGTTTAGCCCCCAGCTCATACATACACACCTACGCTTAGGTGTCTCATTTTGATTTGAATCCTGCCCGTGTCCCTACCTTAAATGCATAAATTAGCCTGAAAACCAAAGAATACTTTATTATCAAGTCAGATGCTGAAGCATTTGCTCATGGAAAGCAGTTCAGCTGAGAGAAGTTTGCTTTGAGGAGCGAGGCACCTTGATCCCATCTGTGTCTGCTCAGATTTGGGGAGGTCTAGGAGCTGTTCATTCCTTCTGCAGAAAGGAAGCGTGCTTCTGCTTTTTGACATGGTCTGGCTGAACACATCCCATCCAGCTCCATGACTTTGCGGGGCAGGAGGCTGCCTTGCCTCCCACAAACCTTTCTCTCCAGAATAACATAAATGGCAGTGAATCCTACACACAGCTATGTCTGTGACCTGTCTGTCACCAGTTCCGACAGACCCAATAAAGAAAAAAAATCAGGTGCTTCTGAGTGAGGCAGCTATCCAAATTGCCTTTTGGGTCTGTTCTGCAACAGACTGGGAGCAGACTGAAGAAAAAATCACCTCTGCAGTCCCACTATCAAACTAGTTAATTGGCTGATCAAAATCATGTGACAAGCCGCCTAGAAGAGCCCGTTGCCCTGACTCACTCACCTCTGTTTTCCTTGGCCAGGTTGTCAGCCATCTCCCAGTAGTCATAGCTGTGCAGGATGCTGTTGGTGATGCTGACGTGGTTGGCAGCCATCTGATGAATGCGCTGCGGGATGCTGATGATCGGAGACGGGGAAGGGGCCCCTGTGCTCCCTTGGGATCCTACAGAGCTCACTGGAGAAGGGCTGGGCGACATGGGTGATGGAGTTCCTGTGCTCCTGGAAACAGATGTTAATACAGTTACTTAAAAGGTGTTGGGATTAAAAACATGAAAGTATCCGAACATACCGCAGGTAAGAAAAAATAATTTATGATTGTCAATCTGATGTAATTTTCTGTGCCACTTACTTTCCACTGGCACCCCAAGGAGATGGGTTCTGGGCAGCTTTTGATGAATTCTGTAAAGGAAAAAATAATACACAATGCATATAATTTATATAATACTAGAAATGAAGAACATTAAAAAGTACAAAAGTAAAGAAATGTAAAGAAAAAATTGTGCAGATAGAAGAACTCAAGTCTCACGATGCAAAAAGCCCACTCAGCCTAGTTTGGTGAAGCGGTGCTGCAGCACAGACTCAAATCACAGTCCATTAAACACCCTGGGATGGGGGATGATTAGGAAAACACATTAGTAGAAACTGAAACTTTTCATAGAAATCCTGGGAGTTTAGAAAAAAGTGCTGCCAGGACTCTTTGTGAGGTTTAGGCAGGAATTGCTTGTGACAGAGAAAACCAGAAGAATTTCTTCATACTCTCCTGCCCCCAAAGACAAATGTCATTCTCCTAGGACCTGAAAGACTGCAAGTCTGCTCACTGACTGACTGACCACAAGCCTGGCTGACCACAAGGATGTGAATCTGAGGCTCCCTCAGCTCAGATGGCTGTTGTAACCACCGGGCTCATGCATTTCTCTCATGATTGCTCCTCTAGGAGCTGTTCCCCTTAGTCTGAACACAGCAACATTCACAAGACCAGAGACACTGCCTTTGTAGACCTGTGTTTTTTCTAGCTGAAGGGCTCCCCAGAAGCCCCCAGAAGGGGACGTGAGATCACTTAGTGTAATCTCTTGTACACCTGCAATCATTAAGACTCCCAATGGTATAATGTGTTTAGGCTAAAGAATTAAATTGCTTGAGGAGAGACTACCTCATACAAACACTATGTTTACAGAGTAGGAGACATTCAGGTGTCTACAATAACTGAAACCAAATAGCTAAAATGATATTAGTAGTTAATCTACAAGAGCTGGTGGGTATTTACTGACAGATTCCTGCCCATTTGACCCAAAACCTCCTCCCCTCTCCCAGGTGACTGATTTAATCCTGGGCCTGTGAGAAAGAAGGATGTAAAAACCAGAAGTCTAAGAAACAAAACTTTTCTGGTCTGTCCCAGCTGCAGCCTCATATTCAGCAACAGCCAGTTCTTAGTTCTGAAGAGAAAAGTGACCTCCTTACAGTCTTCCCTGAAACCATACATCCTGATAACTATGTGCTGGGGAACAGCCCTCCCTTCTCCACCACAGGAGACCTGCAGCTCCAGATCTGTTTAGGGGTATCGTTTCAATACAAGGCTGCAGGTGTTGCAAGCTGCAGGAGTTACAAGCATTAACAGTAGTACAAACACTCTTGGTCTCCCATGGCTTAGAAAGGAAAAATGATAAACAAGAGGCTTTAGAGCTTCACAGATTTCAAGGCCAGAAGCAATTCTCCAGGATGCTCAATCCACAATTTCCCTTTTCAACCAACCATAGAACTTTTACCAGAGGCTTTTTTAAAAATTTTATTTTATTTTTAAAAGCATAGGTAGTCATATAGAAATCCTAAGATACTACTGATCCTTCTTGTTCTCCTGTGTCCTGCTTCCAATGTTTAGCAGGCCTCACAGTCAGAGAAAACAGATTCTGTTTCAGGGCTTCAAGACTTAATTTTCTTAACTTCAGTGCTAGCTTTTGGATTTTGTTGGTCCAGTTCCAGCAATACTGTATGCCAGCTGGTATTTACAGCTCTGTTTCCATATACGCAATGTTCACATCCTCTCTTAACCTGTTCTGGAGTAAACTGGACATATCTCCTGAGCCTCTCTTCAAAAAGCGTGTTTTCTCAGTTTTGATGTGTCCTCTGAACTGCTTCTTGTGTTCCCACCTCTTTCATGTGCACACCAACACTGGCTGTATTTTAGCAGCGGTCACATCAGTGCTGTGTGTGCCCTGGCATTCTTCCTGCATTTTGACACTGGGCCTTCTACATCCCACATAAGTTGGATGAAAAATAAGCTCTGGAGAGTCCCACAGGGGGTTATTCCTTCAATGGGTTTTCTTTTCTTTTTTTTTCCTGTTTTTTTGGCAGGAAAGGCTGAGGTGTGAAAGAGAAAAAATGAAAAGTTCTTATTTACCATCCTAAATAGAACCAAGTTGGGAATCCTCAGCGTTTGCTCCTTGTACAGAACAGTTTCTTTTATTTTTTTCTCTTTTCTCTTCTGATCTGTCTCAGAACTACTGGCCTTCATCTTTCTAGTATAGTAGAAACTGAGTACATATTATTTACTAACAGAGTTAGAGGCAGGAAAATATAAAAATCGATGTGATATCAAGGAAACTTCTGCTGTAAATGTAACCAGCCTCTGCCTTACTGTACAATTTCCCACATATTTTTTTTCCTCATGACTTAGTTATATTACTCCAGCTTCCTCTCAGTTTTGCACAAGAAAGGTAGGGGTAAGGGTTCTAAAGAGTGTAATGTTGTGAGGGATCATCTCTTATCCCACTTTGTTTATTACTACCCATTCTCCTGATTTCTTTATGCTCTCAAGTGTGTCTGGCCCCTGAATACTTGTGGCTTCTTTTTAATTCTCTGCTGCATTAAATTTTTTTTATAATGGAAATAGAATATTTAAAAGAAGATTTAAGTAACATTTTTTTCTTTTCTAAAAGAAAAGTGTGTCCAATTTCACCTGCAAGCGTGTGTGACAAGATTTAAAATCTTTCTTTGATTGATAATATACGTGGAAGTTCCTAATGCAGTCAACATTAGATGTCACTTGGTTTTGAAAGCTTTTAGATACCAAATATGAAAGGAGTGGAGAATTGGCTTGTTTTCCACTGAAAATGATACCAAATAGATTTTTTGGTGAGAATACTTTCTAATGTGAAGCTACACTATCATTATATCAGCAGGGTCTCTGCAAAAAACCAAGCTCATCTTGGCTATAGCAGAGTATAAGTCCATTTTATGTTTGCTATGAAACAGTTCTGTCTTCTAGTAAGAGACATTTTACATGGTTGAAAGCCTGACCAGCCTGTTCTTAATGCAGGTATTCTCTGAGCTGGTAAGGAAAAATAAAGTGCTGTAATAGGCACATATTTCTTTCCCCTGAAATCAAGTCATTGTTAGAGAAACAACATGTTGAATTATATATTGCTAAATTTTTAGAAGCAATTACAGTGACTTCAATTTCAGTTTGACAATAACAGATTTGTCAATTTTCTTCACTGTCCTCATGTGTTCACAATCTGGTCATGAGCATTCATGCTTGTATTAGAATTTTATTATTAACAAAATGTCAAAGGATGGATGCTTTTCATTTCAAAGTACCTCCCTCTGCAAAAAACCCCAACAGATAAGACCTCCGTTCAAAGACAAATAGCTCTTCAGCTGTTCAAACCCCAAAAAAGTTTGTCTTAAAGCTTTTACTCTGTAAAGTTTGCACCTATGTACTTGTATGTACATATTATTATTATTATTTTTAATTAGAAAAATAAAGTCTAGTTTTGTGTTTGGAGATAAAATGTTGGATGGACTGGCTGCTAGGTGAGCTCCACCTGAAAGGTTTTATTCCTTGAGATACTTCAGAGAAAGATTGCCTGTCAAATAAATTACATTACTTTGAAAGACTTCCTGTCTTACTCAAAATAACCTGGGTTTGGACCTGCCAGAGAGTGGAAAATGGAGGCAGAATGGGGAATCCAGGAATGTCATGTCAAGTACATGGCAGGCAGTTTGGTTGCCCTCTGGTGCTTTCGTACGACTCCCACTGAAGTCAGCATGGGCTGTTTGCCAGTTCCTCGGGTAAGAACACATCCCACTGCACTTCCTACCTATTGGTTCTGCTAAGTGGAAGCCCTCCGCTGAAGGCTGATCTAGATCAAAGTCTTCAACTCATAGGTAGTCTAGTGTGGGAAGTGTAATCCTGGAGGGGATTCTTAGAGCAAAATCTGCAAAACCTATTTGCCACAGAGCTGGATGGCCCTAGACAATTGACCAAGAATAATCTGAAAATACCCGTTTGTTGGTACAATAAATTTCTCATCCTTCATGAAGGGGCACAGTGTGTATTGTGCACAGAAGGGCCCTTGTGAAGGCAGCAGAACTGACTAGAGATCAGATGTTGCCATGGGAGTCTACGGTAAAATTCTACTGACTTCACAGGGGAAGAACTAAGCCCAGCACAGCTACTGTTTTAGTAAGGTGCTGTATTTCCTATGATGACACGATGATCTAAAAACATGTCATAAAGAATGCACCTTGAAATACTCAATAAGCGCTTTCGAATACTTGACAGCGTGGTCTCTCTTGAGCCGGAACATCCTCCAGTACAGAAGGGCCAAGCAGCGGTAACTAGAACAAAAGGGAGAGCAGAAGGTAAAGCATTCCCCTTAAACAGAAATCCCAATTCATTATCTTAAATTCTCCAACTAACAGAGTGGAAGGCTGACAGCACCTTGCTTACGGTTTTTATCACCATTTGTTTACAGTACTTTGCTCTTTGCCACCTATTCATGAGCAAGGCTGGGTATTACAGCCAGGACAAACCCTACCCTACCAACAAAACTGTACTCAAAAGGGTTTGCAAGGTTGGATTCCCAGGTTTTGATTCTGACTTGAAGTCTGCACACTTGACCAAAGGCCTCTCCCATGCAAAGGTCATTACAGCCCTGGAACTCAACATCTGCATCTTTTTTTCCCTTTCTTTTTGCAAATGCAAAGGCAGCCTTTTGG
Organism: Scolopax mira; assembly: GCA_004320125.1. Taxonomy (NCBI): domain Eukaryota; kingdom Metazoa; phylum Chordata; class Aves; order Charadriiformes; family Scolopacidae; genus Scolopax; species Scolopax mira. The sequence continues at coordinate 287,439 of BJBW01005244.1, read as the reverse complement.
TGTATCTCTGCCTGGGACAATAACCTGCAATATATCCTGTATATATTGAACTGGAGTTATAATGGGTGTATTTTGTGTACACACAGTGGTCTCTTCCAGCAGCTAGAGATAGCTGAGAAACCTCTGACCTGCCCAGATTTCACCAGCCGTGCTCCTCTGTGGGAAACCAGAATGGAGATTGTTTTGGACCCTGGAGACTATTCCTAGGCCACCTGCCTGTCTTGTTCCCCAGATGAAACCAGTAGTGGGCTGAAAAACTCAACGTGCTGTAACTGGAAGTGTCTGTCCCCATGTTCCTTGTTAGTCTGCAGAGTGCCACACACCTTCAATACTATGAAATTAAATGAAAGTAATAGCTATTAACTATAATTAGACATCACAATAACTGATATTCAGCATTCAGGACACACAGACTCTTTTATTTGCTATTGGCTTAAGGTGTACTGGTCTATTTTCTGAATCAAGAATGACCACCACCTTTTCCCAGCAAGCATTGTGATCAAGCAGGTGTGGGATTGCCCCATAGCGGCACAGCTTTTGAAGCAAAAATCTGGTGTGTTTCGCTTTTCCTTTGGCAGCAGAGGCCTTATTTTAAAAAGGGGCATTTCGTCTCAGAGCCAAACTAAAGCACCAAAAGGTGCCTTTTGAGTTTGGAGGCGCAGGGTACTCCCCATCTCCAAACCTCAGAAAAATTACCAAACTGCCCTTGGGAAAACAAAATAAAATAAATAAAAATAAAATCCCAGGCAGGGTTTCTCAGCCGGTTTTCTCCCGTCCTGAAAGCAGAAGGTGAAGTTCTGCCTCGGGCCGCTGGAGGACAGTCTCTCCTTAGGAGAAGCGGAGCCGGTTGAGCCGGGGAGCTGGCAGCCGGGCGCCGGGAGCAGCCAAGGGGATGCGGTGGCCTCGCAGCCACCATAACTCTCCCTCTGTCACCTTCACAGGTACAGCACATATGCAAATGGTGTCAGCTCATCTGCTGGCTGGCAGACGGTGAGTTAAGATTGCTATTCATCGCCCGGAGAAGGCACCGTCTGCTTTCCCTGGCGTTGACCTTTCTGCTGAAGCAGATGCAGCGGCTCGGTGAAATTTGGATGTGGTTCCGCACACACCGAAGCGCTCCGGCAGTTCCGAGCAGCTCTGTGTAATATGGCTTTATTATTTTTTTTATATATATATAATTTTTTTTTTTTTACTGGCTCTTTAGTTATTTTCCCACCTAAGCGTTTTTAAAGCAGTTATTTAAAGCAGAAGGTATTCCATGCTCCTCTGGATGGCACAGTAAAGCGGTGACAAAGAAAGGGCATTTAAAAAAAAAATAAATTGCATCTCTGAATATTTTGTTCTTTTTTATACAAATAATTAATTAGGACTCCTTATTTATGGAGGCTAAAGATGCATTTCATTTGGATTTTTAACAGATGGTTAATAGATGTTAAAAACACACTTGCTGATTGCAAATGTCCACTTACTGAGAATCAGTAACCATGTAATAGGTATTTTATGTATTAACTACATAGATACTAAATTAAAATTTTATTTTAATAACATTTTAGTATTTTACTAGTGAGTAACGAGCAACCATCCTATAGAATCTAAGGTGCATGCATGTATATCTAGAAATCTCAATTTAGGAGGTGATCCAAGAGCCTTAATTATCGCCATCACCATATCTCCCTTCATATAATGCAAATATAATTTATGATTATTGAGCCTAAAATGTCAGCCACAAAAGAAATTACCGAGCTGTTGGTACAAAAGTACATCACTCATAAAAACAACAAACCGTCAGGCATTTAAAAATTAATTACTTTGACGCACCATAGCTGACCTGTCACAGTCAATAAGTATGAATTGCTTATTTACAGAGATAGAATGCAGACCTGGTGCAGCGATACAAGGGCTGGGCCTTCCCGGAGCAGAAAGTATTCTCTTAATTTCAAAAGACAACATAATCCTATCTGGTTTTGTCCAGCATCTGCTTTTCAAGAACTGGCTCATTGCAGAAAAGAAGCCTTTTGAGGAAATCTTGATCTACTAACCATAATGCTGCCAGCTGTTTGTCTTCTGGGGTGGCGTTGGGGCCTGAGTGGGTTTTTAGTCTCACTGCATACCTTAAGCAAAAGGAGAAAAGCCAACGTGAGTTGAGTGAGGCAGCTTTATCCCACCGATCGGAGAGCTAAGCTGGCCAACGTCCTTCGATCTGCTCCCTTCTACATATTTGCTCAAGTTGCCAGATATACACACGTTTTTTCTGCTTGTGTTTCAGAGCTGTTTTTTGCCATCAGCGGTGCCTCCCTGCGCTCTTTAAACAGCAGAAACTCCCTTGAGCATCCGTCAGTCCAGAGGGGAGCCCAGCTGGCGAGGTGATGCTGTCCTACCAAAATAACCTCTGCTGCTGTGGAGACCCAGTTACACAGAGTTCACACAGAAAGGTTTTCACAGCCTTTGAAGGCAGATGACAGCCTGCCTTGAAGCTGGTGCTGCCCTCACCCTGCCAGTTCTGAGTGTGTCTACCCAGATTTGCTCCTCCAAGCAGAGCACAGCAGAGGGGGAACATGTGGCTCAGAGCTATTTTTGCTCGTATGACATTACATTCAAATTCTATAAATATTAAACATCTACAGAGGTAGCACTGCTGTTTCAAGAGTGTATGTGCTATGCAATCACAAATTAGTTTCTGGAAATCTCAGCTTCCAGCTGAATACCTGAACAATGGACAAGGTGAGGACAACACGCAGCACTTCTGGGCTCGCTTCCAGAAAAATCCCTGTTCCCCATAATTAGCTGTGTGTGTTTTTTTTCTTATCTTTGCTTTCAAACTTTAATCCTGATATCTGTGCAAAGATTTGGTATGAACATTTTTTATTTCAACAGGCATACCTAGCTAACCACTTATTTTTCTGAGCTGCAGCAAGTGAGATCAACAGCAATTCACACTAGAACACAACCACAGCTACACACATTATTGAAAGCTATGGATCTGCAAGCAAAATTCATTTCCAGAGTTAGGACCGTATATTTAGTACCATGAGAAAAGACAGGGAAGACAAAGAAAGCGCTTTCTGCCTTTTGAAAAAAAAAAAGAAGGGAAAAATTGCAGAGCTGGGATGTACTATTCTGTTACTGAAAAAAATATTTTATTTTGTTTAATAACCTTCCAGTTAGAAAGCTGGCCTCAGTCCACTGAAATGCATGAGAAGACAGCCGTAAGTGGAAGAAAATGCCAATGAATTGTTAACATGTAAGAAAATATTCATATCAACACCAAGTCCAAAAGAATGCAATTGTTTTAGAAGCTTTGCTTCATTATGAATATGATTAAAAGCTAAACTGTTTTCCTTCCTATGAACTGAGTCCTGATGAGACCTGTGCATTTGACTGTCCTGCAGAACGATGCCATGGTCACTGACAGTACAGCTTTCTCTGCTAGTGTGAGTGGGCTCTGCTAGTGTGAGTGGGCTCACCCTCTTGCAGAGAGACTCACTCAGCTGCTGGGATGATTTTGACCTTGTGGTCAAGGACATACTGACATTGCCAATAATGTTAACTATTATTACTGCCTATAATGAAGAAAAGGACTTAGGAAATAAACTTTCTTCATAGGGACTGCAGGTGGGCCTGAATTCTATGGAGAGCCTGTCCTGTTTGGAGAGCCAGGGAGGTGACTAAATGTAAGGGTAGCTTTAGTATGAGCTGGGCTGCTTTTGGGACTCCACTGGCTACAGTAAAAGCGTACACACCAAATGAACCTTGAGTATTATGTATTATTATTTTTCTCTTTTGAGTAGCATGGGACTTATATCACTAAACTCTTAAGTAATTTACAACTCAAGTAATATGAAAAAAAAAGTAATGTTAAAAGCTTTGGGGGTTTTGTTTGGGGTTTTTTTTTTTTTTTCCTTTGCATTCCACACAGTTTCCTGATTTAATTTCCACAGAAATCACAGATAATATATACATGTTACATATGACTGACGAGGCACTTGAGAGGACTTCACTTCTCCCCTCTTACTGTATCTAGGGAATTATGTGATAATGTAGATGAGCGTGTTTGCAGAGAGTAACCCCTGAGGTCATCTCCACCCTTCCTACCTGATGAGTTCAACTGTTTCTGAATACATTGTATAAGGGGATTTAGATTCCATTGGGCCTTGTTCCATTGCATTTCCACACTCAATAAACGATAGTGCTGCTTCTGCATAATTCAGTGCCTTTCCAAACTTTTCCACCTAGAGGGAAAAAATAAGGACACAGAGAAATAGTGTAATCATCAATATAAGGTTACATTTGATGGGATTTTCTCAACATGAATTGTAAACTTGACACAAGTTGGTATGTCTTCAGTTTCATAATTTTTCTTATGAGAGAGCTAAAATCCATCAAACCCTGTGCACCAGTGAAAATCGTAAGATACAGAAAGCAGAGGTGAAAATTCTACAAGATGTTTTTTGGTCCACATTCTTGTGTCCAAAGAAGGATCAGCTCTGCCTAGGACATTTGTGACAGATGTTTGTCAAAAATCCTGCAGGGCTGGAAATTCCACAAACTTATCAGGCCTTGTGTTCCAGCTTTCATTAAAAAGATTTTCACACGTCTTTGCAAATATAGTCTGTCATCACTCAACAAAAAAGGTAATGATTATCTTAAATTAAGAGAATGAGAATTCAGTACTTTGACTGCTAACTCTTATTCAAAGGCTCATCTCTGTTCTCAGGTCTTCTTTATCCCCACCATTTTCAGCACTGTTTGACCACGCTTTCTTCTTGATAAGAATTTGCTTTCTATATCTTCCTCCTCTTTCAGGGATTTCTCTGATCTCTTGGCTTCTTCTGCCATTCTTTTTCCTTGCCCCATTCCTTATCCTAATTTCAGTACTTGTTTGACTCTGTGTGTCTATTTGTGTCCTTATATGGATATATGTGCAAATATGTCCTCAATGATGGTGTATATGCAAATGTGCACATATTGTTCATACATGTACACTTACATACCACTTATCTGCTCTCAGAATTTCATTTTTGATGGAGATGGAGATGAATCATACTAATACGTCTCTGTCCTGACTTCTCTTTCCTTCAGTCAGAACTCCTGCGGTACATAAAGCCCATTAATGGACTGGATGCATTTGGTTGAAATCTGATGCACACAGTGAAAGGTTAATGGACCTTATTCTTTTCCAAGGGATAAAGATTTTAAATAGTAACTTTGGAATGGCACACCGGCTTCAATCTATTTTAGGTTCTTATATGACTCCCATTGTGATCATACTGGAGAACTTCACAAACTTTTTATTATATTTCTCTCCCCAACGCTCTAGTGCAGGTGGAAGTGCTATTATCCCAATTTCACAGATGGGGGACTAAGGAGCAGAGAGACTTGGAGCAATTTTCAGGCTGCTCACTCAAAGTGCCTATGTCAGGTATTGCAGTGCCAAAGTAGGAGGTATCGAGCCCAGCAAGGTGATTCAAAGTACCTGGAGGCACTTTGGCCATATGGTGATTCCTCCAGGATCCCTACATGGTCAGGGAAGGAGAAGAAGTACCTGCAAAGGGTGATTCACAAGGTGTGAGTAAGGTGCTGGTCCACTTCGTAGGGAAGCTGAATGTGGAGGATATTTCAATCACCTAGTACTGATGGGAGGCTATTTAAACTGTGCCTAAGTGACTGTCATGAAGGAAACTTCTGGCACAGCAGAGAATAATGCTTGCACCTCCTGTTTCTGGGAGTCTACCATAAAATCATTTCTCTTTGAGCTAAGAATTTCCTTTGCATATTAAGTGATCTTTTCCATTCTGTTTAAAGCAACACACTAAAATGCACCATTTGTACTTCTCCATAGTATTTTCTGATTTAAGACTCACTTTGGAGTAATATGGAACTGAATAAACCATGGAAATTTGTGCTAATAAACTCAGGTAGAGTATAAAACTCGGGATTGGTGTCCTAAATAAAGAGCCTGCTTCTGCTTCCTTGGCTTTTTTACATTATGCACAGCTGAGAAAAAGAGGTGAAAAAACAGAGGCTCTGAGCCACCTTTCTTCTTTACTGCTGCTGTGACAACAAAGTGTCTGCCTGACAGAGCAAGGAAGGACTGTAGGTATTCCCACCTGCAAGAGAGGCTCACAGGATGACATGGGATTGGAAGGGACCTCTGGAGATCATCTAGTCCAACCCTCCTGCCAAAGCAGGTCCACCTAGAGCAGGTTGCACAGGAACTTGTCCAGGCAGGTTTTGAATGTCTCCAGAGAAGGAGACTGCACCACCTCTCTGGGCAGCCTGTTCCAGTGCTCTGCCACCCTCAAAGTAAAGAAATTTCTCTTCATGTTTAGGTGGAACTTCCTATATTCAAGTTTGTGCCCATTTCCTCTTGTCCTGTCACTGGGCACCACTGAAAAAAGACTGACCTCATCCTCTTGACACCCAGCCTTTAAGTATTTATAAGCATTGATCAGATGCCTCCTCAGTCTTTTCTTCTCCAGATTAAAAAGATCCAAGTCCCTTATCCTCTCCTCATAAGAGAGATGCTCTAGGCCCATAATCATCTTTGTAGTCCTCTGCTGTGCACTCTCCAGCAGTTCTCTGTCCTTCTTGAACTGGAGAGCCCAGAACTGGACGCAGTACTCCTCACTGTACTGTGGGGCCTCACCAGGGTAAAGCAGAGGGGAAGGATGTCTTACTTCATCCTGCTGGCCACACCCTTCCTGATGCACCCCAGGATGCCATTGGTCTTGGCTACCAGGGCTCATTGCTGCTTATAGTCATCCTGTTGTCCACCAGGTCTTTTCCACCACACCCAGGTCTTTTTCCTCAGAGCTGCTCCGCAGCAGGTCAGCCCCTAGCCTGTACTGGTGCAGGGGGTTATTCCTCCCCAGCTGCAGCAGCCTACACTTGCCTTGTTGAATTTCATCAGGTTCCTCTCTGCCCGACTCTCCAGCCTGTCCAGGTCTCACTGTATGGTGGCACAGCCCTCTGATGTGTTAGCCACCCATCCCAATTTTGTGTCATCAGCAAACTTGCTCAGGTACATTCCATCCCTTTGTCCAGGTCATTGATGAGTATATTGAAGAGAACTGGACCCAGTACTGACCTCTGGGGAACACGACTAGTTACGGATCTCCAACTAGATTCTGTGCCACTTATCACAACCCTCTGAGCTCTGTCTGAGCCATATTAATAGCCATATTAATCACAGAATCATAGAAGGGTATATCGTGTCTGCCATCCCAAAGGTCTGATATTTTTAAGGCTGCGCTAGCTTATTCATAGTGCTGGACAAACGCAGCCTTGGAGAAAGCTGAGAGATGTCCAGGTTGAGCTCTCCTGGAGCACTGTGAACCTCGTTGCACCCACTTGTTTGGAAAGACAAGCATCTCTTTAGTGCTCCATATAGCCACAGATTCCCCTTTTTCTTACCGGCTACACTGTTAAGACAGGTGAAAGCAAGGGCCAAGAATCTGTTTGTTGCAACACTGCTTTGCAGGAAAGATGTTCCTCTAGGGTTACACAGATGCCTCGTGTGCTTCTGATTATGTTAGGAAACATCTGCTATGAAAACAGGATTCTTCTGGCACCGAAGAACCAAAAGAAGCTTTTTTAAAAAGTACAAATATCTCACCACCAGACCAAATTTGGGGATACAAATACAGGACCTAGCCAGCTAGAAAATAGGTATGTGGATCGCTTACACAGCCTCCATTACTATAGTTACTAATTAAAGCAAAAGAATAAATGGAAAGTTTTATTTATCCAGGCCTTTATCTCCGTAAGTCATTATTTGTTAAGTCATAGTTTATTGGGCTATGAACATTTGATTATATAAACATTTCTTAATTTAACAAGCCTAGCCATCCTTATAATAGATTTTATAATTACCCCAGCAATACTGCACTGATGAAGAAACTGCATTATAAAAATAATTTGGAGCAACGTAACTGGAAAGAAAATGTTCTCACCATTGCATCTGCTTTATGCTTCTTCCGTTTAGCTTCCTGCATAAAGTAATCTGCATTGCGTGGCCTACCAGGGGAAAATAAGAAGACATTTCATTATTTTCTGAAGTGCAGAATATTTTCAAGTTATTTTCCCCTTATTTTAAACCTGATTTGCAAACATTTTTTATGAAGAAAATACACTTATCATGTAACCATGCATCTTCTGTTTCCAAACTGCTGCCTGTGGAGACAATAGCATTTATGTCTGTTCTCATTCTTTAGAAGTCAGTGATTCAAAGCAAAAAAAAAACCTAATAAAATGCGTTTTTATGGATTATATAAACTGCTTCCCAAACTAGCACAGTTTTGATCTGCAAAATGGATGCAAGCGTTAAGCGGAACAAGTTATTCGATCTTCTCCTCTCCCTGGTGCTTGCTTACCTCTTTTTCTACTCCTTTCTGTGCACTGTCATTTGCCTTGGCTTCTCCCTCCTCTCAAAACAAGTGTGTGTTTAATCTCTCCCCTTTGAAAACATACACTGAACCTGCTTGCCTCCACAACTACCATCTCACCCCCCTTCTCCCTCTTATCAGTAAGCATGCGGAGAGCTCTGTTTACTTTTGCTGCCTGGAGTTCATCTCCGGCTCGGTGCTGGGCTGCCTGCTGCAATTCCACTGGTGTCCCTTGTGCCAATTTCTCCATTGATTTCTCCTCAAACAGATCTCAGAGACTCCATCCCTTCCTTAACCTACCTGACCTACTGACTGCAGGGCTCAAATTCAGCTGCTGCCTCTGCTGAAATTCACAAGTCCATTTCTGATCCAGGCTTATCCACTTCCATTCAAATTGAAAACACAAACTGAGATCTCCTTGGCAATGTCTGGTCACCACCTCACTGAGCTCCTCATGGCTGAAGCAAATTTCTTCATCACCTCCTACAAGGTCTCCCTATTGCACCTTTCTCAATCACGGTGGAGAACAGATGTTTGCCATGTCATTTCAGGCCATAACCTTGTATCTTCAGTCGTTGCCTCTTGTAAAAGTCTTCCCATTTCCTGAGCCTGCAGATTCTTCCAGTCTCATGTATGTGGGAGATGGCTGCCTTCTTTTTCTACTCAGCTAAAACACATCCTGGCTCTTCTCAGCTTGTACTGTGGTTACTGCCCTATCCTTGTCTCTCTCAGAGAAGGACATTTTGGCTTGCAAAATAATTTTCTTAGTATTGGTTAAAGTGTCATCCCTTTGCCCGTATCTAATGAAAATGAAATATTCCTGAGTAGTCAGAGTACGAATTCTGTTGTTTTTATCATTCATAATTTTAAGTGCTTGGTGTTAATGATGTGATATTATTGATGTTCAGCAATACATTTTAGGTTAACCCCGGTAGGCAGCTCAACCCCACACAGCTGCCCACTCATTTCCCTCCAGTGGGATGGGGGAGAGAATCAGAAGAGTAAAAGTGAGAGAACTTGTGATTGAGATAAAGGTAGTTTAATAGGTAAATCAAAGCAGAACAAGAAACTCATTCCCTGCTTCCTATCAGCAGGCAGGTTTTCTGCCATCTCCAGGAAAGCTGGGCTCCATCACGCTTAATGGTGACTTGGGCAGACAAATGCAATCACTCTGAACATCTCCTCTTTCTCCTTCTTTCCCCAGCTTTTATTGCTGAGCACAATGTCACATGGCACGGGATAACCCTCTGCTCAGTTGGGATCAGCTGTCTTGCCTGTGTCCCCTCCCAGCTTCTTGTGCAGCCCCAGCCTCCTTGCTGGCGGGGCGGTGTGGGAAACAGAAAAGGCCTTGAGGCTGTGGGGGCACTGCTCAGCAACAGCTAGAACATCCCTGGGTTTTGGTCACAGATACAAAACACAGCACCGTACAAGCTCCTATGAAGAAAATTTACTGTCCCTGCTCAAACCAGTACACAATTCTAACTAGTTTTTCTCAGCACATTTGTTTAAAAAATGTTATGTGTCAGTCAAGGATGTAAAAACTGAAGTCAGGGGGATGGATGAGTAAAAAATTCTTTCTGATAGAGTAAGAACATGCTCAGATCCAAAGCTGAGATCAGTGGGAGCAAGGGGGAGCCTCTTGACGGAAGAGGACAGCCGAATATACTTCCTTGAGACCGTAAGGCTATTTGGCAGTGCATTTATTTAGTCTGTTTCCTTATATTTAGGTGCACAAAATTTCAAGGACATTTAATTGCATCACAGAAGATTAGTCAACCTTATTTTGATAAGAATTATCACTAGATAGAAATAATTTCCATCTCTGGATGGAAATCAAATTAAAAGTCTGGCTAATTTTGAATGACTTCTGCCCCAAAAATCTTGTTGATACGAAGAAAAACATTTCCTTTGCTCTGACTTTCTGTAAAATATTTTTCTGCCTCAGAGTGGAGTTTCTCCCCAGTAGGTCAGAAAGTGGACTAAAGACAGGTTTGTGTCCCGCTATCTCATAACCTACTGCAGCTGCAAATACATCCTGTGCCCAGCAAGGTGCTAACATTATCTTAATAATATGAACCATCTGGATTTTGTCTTGGTCAATTATGAAATATTAGACATTGAAACAGTGTTAGCTTGATAAAGAAAAATAACTATGTTTTCAGAACCACTGAAAGAATTCTTAAAACAATGTTAAGTCCTGTCTCTCTTCTTCTTGTGCAATGACCTAGGTAAAATGGTTTATTATGAAGTGCCAAAAAGCAAAGCAAAGCAGAGCAAATCAACAAAACAGTGGTCTCATGTCTCTGAAATTATCAAAGTGATGAACCTTTACATGATCCTTTCAAACTCAGGTCATTAAAATATGTCCTTTGCAACACTCCTTCCCAACACGATATGTCTAATTTGCCTTTTTGAAGCATGATAAAAACTGAAGTCGTCCATTTGTACTAAGTCCAATTGTTTTCTGGGAAGCCTAATACTAAAAAGAAACTGTCAAAAGGCAATTTTGAAACAAAGCACATATATTCTCAATGTGAATGTTTAGGTATTTCCATAGGAAAAATACAAGATTGATTCACAAACCAGAAATCTAAAATTTCTGTTTAGATGCCTAACAGAAATTAAGATGCAATGGGAAAAAATGGATAGGGTATGTTTTCTTCTATTTTCTTAAACAGAGCTTGTTCAATAGCGTTAATAAACACCCCAAGTCAAATTATGATCTCTTTATGCCATATATGAAATACTTCAATTCTTCAATTTATTACTACACGTTACTTCAATTTATTACTACACGTTAATAAACTTCCTATTCAGATTACTAGCCTGCATGTTGGGTGAAAACGGAAAGCTGAAATTTCCTGCAGTTTAAACGTATGTTTATATACATTGCATACATTTCTGATATCATTTTAGTAACAAAATATGGATATGCTTGGATTTAATTATTTTCTGACTTTTAATGAAAAAGAAAGGTTTAAAATTCAGTTTTGTTTAGATTCCCACTTCACATGAACATCATTTATCTTTTTAAATCCAGTATACTAGTTTAAATTATTATGTCATGAGGTAAAAAACCAGGAAAAAAACCTTCTTCTGTAGGGTCCTTGAAGAAAATAGGTTACCTCAGCTCATGGATATATACAGATGTATGAGAAAATGGATGCATGAATTAATTACTCAAGACAGTTCTTTTGCATACTGAACATTTTATATCTATGAAGTTCACAAAAAATTGCTAATCATATTTTCATTTCATAGACTCTTAAATTACAGTGACTGAAAACCCCTATCTGTTACAAATATGAAGGTTCATCCAAATTTCCTTTGCAGCTTGGCCTATTTAGTTACATAATCTCACACTGGAGAATTTGCAGGTAATCTCATTGGATGTTAATTTCAAATACTATGTTATTGATGAAAGACGTCTTGAGGAGAATCAAATCTGTTTTCCCACTGTCGAAATTTGGAAAGATTTGTGGCTAAACCCCTTTTCAGGTCTTTGGTCTAAAGTTTGCAATTACAGCCTTGCTACAGCCTGAGAAGACAGATAGAGTAAATTTCTACAGTATTAGAATGGTATACTGGACTACTGGTTGAACTGGAGTGGGTGTGAGTAGTAGAAGAAGCACTGGAGTCTCTTTGTTAGTCTTACTGGTCATGAATGTAAACTGAAGTCCCACAGAAAGTTATTCACTGACTTCTGGTTTTCAGAAAATTGAGTCAGATTCTCGTCTGAAGTTATTTACAACTGTACGTATCTATTGGTGACAACCCTGTCACTCCAGATTTACAAACAGAATTCAGGCCTCTTTTTAAAAAATAAAATTAAAACCAAGTCTGACTTAAAATTAACAGGTAAAACCAGGTGTTTTATCTCTATTAATAATCTTGACTGCACAAGAAAGTCTTTTGTTTCTGTATATCTGATTGTTGGTACATTTGGAAATACAGTCCTCTTCAACAAAGCCAAAAAGGAGTTCTAATACACTGCCCTAATGCATCTCATATATCTCTCTGAAAAGCAAGAGAAAGAGCGTAAAGCATCAGTGCCAACTAAGTCAGGCCGCTGGTGAATTCTCCCTGGGATCAAGTGTCATTATGTGAAACTGGCTGCTCTCGAGGAGAATTTACCCTGCTACGCTGATGGGGGAAAGCAATCAAGTACCGCTGGAACCATTTCAACGCATTCTCAGTCAATGCTAGCCAGTCACCTAGGCACTGCAACAGAACCCAGCCTTTTACAGAATAACCCCCCCATGGCTAGATCTGATAGTACAAACAAGGCCAGGCTTCCTTTTCAGCAGCAGCATTCAAACCATTTATGACTTTGACAAGGGCAGCCTCAGTAGCATGGCTGTGGCGGAATCTGGGATGAAATTCATCAAACAATCCGCTACTGTCCCGAATTTGTCTCCCTTGCCTTGCCACCACTTTTCTCTGGGAGCTTGTCGAAAACCAGCAGGAAAGACAGCATTGCCATTGCTTGTTATGTGGCGCGGGATCCCAGCATGAGGTGAGATGGCTGCGGGCATTGTAATTACTCCCCTTCCAGAAGCAGCCTTTCAGAATTTCCAGGCTGTTGAGCTCCTAAGAGTGGTGTTACTGTTACCCAGGTGAAATGCTTATGTGTGTATATTTCTCTCATCCTATTTAGCTCTATGTCATTATAGCGCATCTCTGCCACCTTCGTCTTTTGCTGCCTTCTCTGAATTTAATTTACTCCAGTTTAGCAGATAATTGCAAAAATGTAAACTCATGCAGTAAAAAAAGGGAAGAGAATCAAACAAAGTGAATCAATAAAAGCCTTACTTTGTACAGCAATTTATCAGCATCTACTGCATTACAATCTCCTTGGAACTCTGAGCAACCACTGGTATTTACAGAGTACGGTGTAGCTTAGACTCCAATATACAATTTTAATTATAACTGCATTCAAAAACACATTTTTCATCTAATTTTTATATTTTATATGAACTAAGTACTAAACTACAGCATTTTCTGCTTCATTTACATAATCTACCACTTGTACATTATTTCTTACTGGAATATAGTGCCTTATGAGGATATATTAAAAAAAAACTAATAAAAGTTCAATTAAACATCATAAATGTAGCCAAGTGCATATTTTAATACCCTTCAGATATAATGCTGCTGAAGTGTTATAAAAAACAAACTAGTACTTCCTCAGTGTACTACAATTGCATGTAATAAAAGCAGCTTATATCATAATTCTAAATATAGGACCAATTTCACAACTTGAGTAATCTAGACCCTAAAAAAGTGGGTGTGCTGGAAAGGAGCAGAACAGCCAACTGAGCGACTTTAAAATTTGATCAGAGCTAGGGGCAAATCAGAAGAAACTGGCACAGCCAGGGTTAGTCCATGTCCAGTTTTGAAGCTGTGCCAGTACGCCCCAAACTTTCTGTCCAAGAAGAGAGGAAAATGTTTCAAGAGAAAGAGAATCATGTAAAGTGAAAGGTAAGTGTATACGGTCCTGCCTATTTGCTGGGGCCTGTGTCAGGAGCACGTCTGACATGTTGGGCCACAGATAAAGGTGGTCACCTTGGGGGTAAAGGATAGAGACGAGCAGGCATTGCTGTACAAAATAGTGTTCTCCCATGATGTATCATGACATCTTGCTAATCCCACAACTTAAAATAAGTGCTGTTTTATGCGACTTGGCAATGATATGTCTGGGGCATGGCACGCATGATGGCATAGAGGGCTGGGGAGACCCCATGGCGTTGCACAAGGTGGGCGCCCAGTTATGGGAGTTTCATGCTCACTTCTGGAAGACCCAGCAGGTCTGGGAACGTCAGCAGAGGAGCATACAAGTGAGGAGGGCAGAGAGAGTATTTGTAACCCATTTAAATGCTAGTGCAACAGCCAAAGGATTCAGGCCAAATGTAAGAAAAATTGACTCAATCACACAACCCCAAAACTGCCATCTTGTTGGGTTTAGTGTAACAAGGTGAATAGCTTAGATTAGCTGAATAGCTGAACACTAGATACCTAGAGAGGGAGTTACTGTTGCAAAAAATAGCAGAAATTAAAGCCTAGCACCTAATTTAAATGAAATTAAGAAGGATAAAATAAGTGGGGATTCCTATTTTGGCAAAAATACAAAACCCCTCAGACTAATGATGCCAATGGAGTGAAATACAAGAGACCATGAGAAAGAGTCAAAATCTACTACAAATTCCTGGGCATGACCCAGATTCATGACTTAAAGATACCTGTGTGAAATCAATATCTAGACTAAAACATGCAATGGCAAAGCGTACAAGCAAAGAGAGAGGAATGAAAGAAGTATTAACAATAGGGACTTGAGCTCCTGCATTAAAAGCAGAAGGAGAAAGCACTACATCCTTGCAGATAAACTAAAATTGTATCTTATTCAATGTATGTTAAATAGGTATTCTGTAATCAACTAATTTCAGTCAAAAGTTGGGTGAAAACCTTTACAGTCACACCTGGGGAGAGATGGCAGATCATAGCAGTCCAGACCTATTTTCTTTTAAAATACCATGAATTCTCAAGAAGCAGCTGAAAATCAAACGCAGAGAGATCTTTCTGGGAGAGGGACTACCTGGCAGCCAGCTCTGATGTTCCAGCTCTGGTGAGTGAGAAGCCAGTGTGTGAAGGAAACTGCTAAGTGACAGTACATCTGGAACCTGACTCAATGGATGGGGTATCTATACTGAAAGGACCCAGCAATCCTGAAACAAAGACTCTGTCCAGGGCTCTGTTCTGCAATGCCTGTCTAAGAAGCTTCAATACCTATAGGATTTGAAAGAAATCATAATCAGTCATTGGAAGACCAGGAAAGCATCTGGTAGGCATTTTAAGAATTCATATTCCTCATCTGCATTAAGTCATCACAGCCCCTCTTCAGCTCCATGAGTCATTGGTTTTCAAGATAACCAGTTCCCAGGCTAAAAATGAGTTTGGACGGTCTACCTGTCATTGTCCAGGCTAAAGTGGTTATGATCATGTGCTAGTGTGGTTCGTTGTCGCTGGAAGATATCCTTTATATCTTGAAGGAATGATCAGGAAAGCTTCCATGTTTCACTGGGGGATCACAGCCTTTGCACCCTTGGGTCTTCTAGTCCAAAAGGGAAACTTCTGGGTAATTATATTGTGGAAGATGGACTTGAAACACATTCTTAAAATATATATAACGATATTTTCCACTGCCACAGGGACAGCAAAGCTGACTTAGGAATTAAGATGCAAACAGAGGCACTAGAATATCTTTTACATGCCACACATGTGAATCCTGCTATTGAAGGTGATGAAAACCCACACTGCTCTGTGATCCAGCAGAAGAAGACAAACCCTGAGTTACACTTGTTTGGACTTTAGCTCTTTGAGGAGAAACCAATGTTTGCCATCAAACCCGAGAGGAAAACAAGCTCTGACAAGTACCAGAGGTGTGGTAGAATGGTAAACACCATGGGAGGTTAGATGAGACTTCATGTTATGATTCATTGTGGACTAAAGATGTTTTCTAGTCAAGCTGTAGAGTAAGACAAAGGCACATCAAAATCAGCTGATGGAAACAAATCCTCTTTCCTGAGTGGCAAAATTATCAGAAACTATTTCAAATCTGAGTCTGTCAATAGAACCATTCCTTGGCTATGTTTGTGCAAGTGAAGTAAGCAGGGCAATGATACCAGCTCTATTGTTTGGTCATCCATGCTGTTTGATTGCTGTTACTCTTCCCGGCATAGTTTTCAGCTCAGTCCCTGACAATGCCTGGGCACAGCTGGGGGACAGCACAGGCCTTCTGTTCTCAGAAGGCAATGAGAGGTTTTTTTGGGGGGGTGAAGACAGTTTAATCATATAAACATAAGCAGTGCTGGACCACTTGCTCATAGGAACAGAAGAGGGGCAAGGATTTAGCTTTTAAGTTCAAGTGCAGTCCACAGACCCAGCTTTTCTTTCTTTAGCTTTCTGGCTATAAATTCTTTACTCTCTGATAATCTCCTGGTCAGCTAGAGCTGATTAAGCATTTATTTACCACCAGACCAAGCTCTCACAAGGTGTCCCTAAAAAGAGAGGGGGTAGGTGGTCTTACAGAGAAAAGGCAGCTTAATTATCTAATCATGGGAAGCAGTGTTTGCTGTCTAACAAGCACACAAGCAAAGCAAAACAAGGAATTAATTCCCTGCTTCCCATTTACATGCAGGTGTTCTCCAGGAAAGCAGGGCTCCATCATGTATAATGGTTACTAGGGAAGACAAATGCCATTACTCCAAACATCTCCCACACTTCCTTCTTCTTCCCCTAACTTTATATACTGAGCACAATGTGATATGACACGGAATATTCCTTTGGCCAGTTGGGGTCAGCTGCCCCTGCTGTGTTTCCTCCCAAATTCTTGTGCCCTCCAAGCCTCCTTGCTGGTGGGGTGATGTGAAGAGCAGAAAAGGCCTTGACTGCTTAGCAACAACCAGAAACATCAGTGCTCTACCAACACTATTCTCATCTCAAATCCAAAACATAACACTATACCAGCTGCTAGCAAGAAAGCTGATTTCATCCCAGATGAAGCCATGATAGCATTGCTCACACACGAAAGTTCAGTGCTGCAAGTAAGAAGGACAGGAGAGGAAAACTGACATGGTCAGGTGAAGTCTTGAAATCTCCCAAAGCCAAGAAACTGGTAGCAGTCCAAAGTAAGCATATGAATTATAAGGAACTTAGTGAAGTAGATGTTAGTCTATCTGACCAGTGATTTTTTAGATTGCTGATGAGAAAGAAGAGGAGTCAAGCTCTGTTCCTTAACTGTGTTCCTGAGGATGTGCTCAGCAGGACAGAAGTCTCTCTAACACTTCAGAAGACTGGGAGCCCTTGGGGCATTTTCAGCAATGCAAAGTGAGATGACTTCCAGATGTTTCATGGGAGTCAGAGCCCAAGAGCACCTTTTCCTTTCCACTCCGAGGCAGAACAACAAGGAATATGGTTTATTGGTTGATAAACAAACACAAGAATGCTATCTCACAGCAGGACATGTCCCTTGGACAACGTAAAGCTGATGGGTGTATGTAGCACCTAAATCCATAAAGGTGGAACAAATATTCAACAAAACAGGAATTAAAAAAAATGGTGAAGAAGATGTATCATCTTGCTCCTATCAGGCCAGAAAGAAGAAATATAAATGCAAGTGAAGAAAACCCACACCCCAAGTTTGAAAGGGTAACCCGCAATGCAAGTGAGAAAATAATCCCGAGAAGCATGTTCTGATTTAGGATTAAGGAAAACTGGGTAGGCTCTCACTTCTTTTTATACCACACATGGGGTTTTTTGAGGAGGGTGTGGGACTGTGCCCTCAGGCACCCCCAGCATGTCTGTGCTTATCACTTCAAGGACAATAGAGTTTGTTCCTAAACGTGGTTATTGGGAATTCTGTCATTCAGTGAAATTACGGCAGGACTGAATATGGCTTGAAGCATTATTATGTAGCCTTGAAAATGTTCTCTTCATAGAGTCAGAAATGGCCAAAAAACCCAGGAAATCTTGTTAAGAATTAATACTGGAAACAGGACTGATGTCACTTACACATGTGGCATGCTGGGTACCTTGAAGCATACTTAGAGCAGGGGAAGTAGGATTTTTCCTGCCTTTTGATGACTGTTAGCTATATTTACTTTTATGTTGTGATGTACGTCTATACAGCACTCTGCCAAGTGAGATATACTTTTTATTGACCTACTTGTGTTCCGATTTATTGCTAGTGACAGCTGTTGTCAATGATTTAGAGAAAATAAATTGAGAATAAAGCAAAGAGACACTGATTGGTCAAAAAATTCAAAATTGTTGTTTTAAATCAAATATAAGGGATTTAGTATCTTAAAAACTATAGAGTCTGATTAAAATGAAGACTTTAAAGCCATGGCTGGATTACAGTAATTCAGAATTTCATGGATTATGAGATTAAATATTTCATAGGCATCATTTTTGACAAATGCTACCATTAAGATTACTACATAATTTCAAACCTACTGTATTACACTTCTTCAAATCCTCTGCTGTGGTACTATATGAATTTGAAAGACGCTGTCTGCCATGTTTAATTTGATCCTTCTAACATGTGAGTCAAATTTGTTGACATTTAACATTTGCAGACAGTCTAATCTGCTACATTTCAGTGACTTCTCTGCACAGTAATTTCAGAATCAAGGTCTAGTATAGCTGGTATTCCGCTGGTGTTTCCTAGATACAGGTTGTGGATGACAGTGGTAGTGCATGAAAATCTTCCTCCTCTAGTTAGCACAACAGGTATTTAACCATTTCTGTTTTTTAAGGTCAAATTAAGACATATTTAGTTCTGTATTTTATCTTATTTGGCTTTTTAGATTGCTTATTTTAATGGGCCACAAGTTGCTTGAGGACATTGTACATGGAAGGCACTATACAGGAACAGTTTAATTGTATCTCTCTCTGAAAAGGTGAAACAGTTTTATTGAAGATGCCTGCCAGTGAAATCACACGTGTCACTAATGGAGAAAGCAAGTGATAAAAGCCTCATAGATGACAAAGATGGTGAAAAAAGCAGTTTTCCTTTGACAGTATTCTAGGGTAAAACCAAGCCAGTTTCCCTGTTTGGTTTTTTTGGTCAGCATCTTGAGGGAAAATCAGATGAAGATACAATAGTTCTGTTGTAGCTGTTTCTGATGGTATTTTTTCTAATTCCAACAGATGAGCACGTCCTACAATTTCTACTTTTCACAGGCACACTGATACCTTTCTGCCACGTATGTACGTTTAAACTGCAGAAAAATTGAACAGTTGCAAGTAAATTATAGATGATAAAGTATTGGAAGAGAGATGAAGAGTTGGGTAGGACTTCCAAACAGTTTCAAATTTCCTCCGTGGAGACTCTTGAATAAATGTACCGGAAGAGTTAAAAACAAGGAAAGAGATGGAGAAAAAGGGAAAATAAGGGTATGTATGCAGGGGAGAGTTTTCTCCACAATGGGCAGAAAAATTGATTACATTTATTCAACTTACATCTCCTTACGACTGCCATGAATACACAGAGAAATTAATCTCACCAGCCTTCTCTTCTTGACATACAAAACAGTTACATATTTCTGAAGTCTGTGGGAATTATTTACACCTTACAGCAGGAAACCTGGATTCTCTTTATGAGAGGCTGCTGTCCCTCTAGTTGTCCCTGAGACCTGGTAGTGTAAACAAACCTTACTACCACTATTATTAACAGTATATAATTATATAATATTATATTATATAATTGTATAATATTAATTAACAACAACAACAGCAACAATAACACCAACAACAATAACAATAATCCCAGTTTTGGTAGAAAATAGTTCCTGAGGAAACAAGGCTGTTATCCCAGGGTTTCATTTGTTATGAAAGAGTTAGAGAAGTTGTGGGTGAAAGTCTGGGAGTACAAAAGGCATGTCAAGGTCACACAATTTACAGAGCTCTAGGCAGTCTTGACTGCCTTAACATAGCTTGGACAGAACCTCTTCTAGACTAGCCAGAAAAAATCAGTGTTTTCAGACCAGCACATTAGCAGACAAAAGAATCTGTGTTTTCTAGATACTAGGATTTCAACCTTCAGTTTCACCTTTATACCTTATCTAAATAATACCACATCTTAAATGACCTTGGGAAACAAACCAGCAATTTTAATTTACCAAAAAGAAAAGGAAGACAATTACAAGCTTAAGTTATTTTCAGAGAAGGACAGCAGGGGATGTTTGAAGGATGTAGTGGACGTGGGGAGGGCCAGGTATCTCTCCAGGTACTTGAGCTAACCATTGCTGCTTCCTACTCCTCTGTGATACCTTTATCTAAGCAGCAGTAGCAACGACAGCAGCAGCTGTCAAGGCGCAGAGAAGTCTCCCTTCTTGTTCCAAGCAGGGTGCCCCTCTCATCCCACCTTGCTATGGTTCTGTATTTATTGATAGTCTGATGTGTGCATAATTAGTGACAGAGCCCCAAGAGTACTAATAAAGCCTTAATGGCCCTAACACCACTCATGTGGGGCCTCCACACTCTGACCATGGTCTAAAGAAATCCACTTAAGCTCAGGTCTGGGCCTTCACTCCCTGTCCAACTTGTTCTAAGTCTGCCTGTCTTCAGCCCCTCTCATGATTGTGCCCAGCCATGACCTTCATTGATCTGGACGCTGACCTGGGACTGTCTTCCTGGCTGGAGGTCAGAGCTGCTTCATCACTATACATGCCTGGCAGTCACCAGGCTATGTCTCACCCTTGCTGGATCTGATCCTGACCTGACTTCCTGGCCTGACCTTGGGCCTGCCTCTTCACCATGGACTTGCTGAGGTTGTAAGCTCTTGGTTGAACCTGACTCTACCCTTGGGCCTCCCTGCTCCCTTTGCTTGGGTGTTCTGGGACTGAACCCCCAGCTGGCACTGCCCCTGCCTTGTCACACATATTCTGCCCCTTGGTCCTGGCTCCCTGTCCTTTATGGAACATCCAGTTCTCACTGCTTCATGATGACTGGAGGCTTAACGTATGATAGAAAATTAAAGGGTTTATACAGTATGTCTCAATGTACAGGATTACTATAATATCTCTGGCCATGATTCAGATCCAGTTGGATAAATTGTATTTATCTGTTTTTAAATGCAGCAAACCACATTGTTTTCTTTATTTTAAAGTCATTTGTACTTACATATCATCAAAGATAAGCTTTGTCCTTCTGCAGTCCCTGGGTGTGCTGGACAAAGGTGACCAAGACTCTGTTTGGGACTGGACCTTATTGCAGAGAACATTTTCTGAATTCATGTGAATTGCTTTCTAGACAAAAAATAACAGAGAAGATGCTAAGGAATAGGCTACTAACTTCAAAAAAAAGCATCTAATAAACAGAGCATTTTTGCATTGTGTTGTAAATTAGCAGTTAGTTTTCTTCCTGTTTAATCACAGAGTATTTATAACTATGCTGCCACTGATGATAGCCACAAATTCACAGATACTGCTTAGAACACTTCATAAAGGGCTTAAGTTTCAATGGAAGAACGGAGATGAATTATTAGTAACTATCAAAACATTCTGAAACACAGTAAGTTAAATTATTAAATTATTAAAGAATAGCTCTGTTGTGGTAATTAAGAAGATCAAGTTATATCTCTAGTCTTTAGCTTCCAAACTAACATTGTAGCTGTCATGGGCAGTAGCTTGCTTTGGGAGAGCAAGGCTCACTTTTTTGACTCTTTTCACACTGTGCTGCTGATGTGCCTCTGTGGTATGCATTTGTAGCCCAATGTCCAGTTTTCTTCTGCTGTAGGTCCCTGATCAGCTTGAAAGATCACTGGTCTGCACCACAGAAGAAGAACATGTCTTTTGGCAGGGTCTCATGCCATGTCTCCATCAGGTGACAGCCAGAGACGCAACAGGGAAATGGACTAAACACTCAAATGGATAAAAGCCACTCCATGGCTTGAGGTCTCTGACAGACATTCAAAGGACCACTTGGGCATAACAGTTAGGTGCCAGGTGGGAAGATGGGATAAAACAAAGCTAACTTTAACATTTATAGTTCATGAGCTCTCATCTTCTCATCCAGAACAGTTCATCAGGCTAAAATTTTCAGATGAATAACAGGATACATAAGAATTTTATTGCAAAATGTTGTCCAAATGGTGCATTGCTAGGCTATGCAGAAAATCTCAGTGAAATGCATTTGCTAAGGGTGTGGATCATAAAGCAATCGCCTTTTACTTTTGATTTCCAGCACATTTGCCTGTGAAGGAATTTAAATTGTTTTCAAGATACGCAGTGAAGAATCATACCATTATCATTCTGAATGGGTTATAAACCTCTAAACTTATGTTTTTGAAATTAAAGTGTTTAAAAATTTACACTTAATTAAGGAAAAAATATATTAATGACTATTATATGTTAAAATGCCTTTTTATTGGAATATTTCTATGTAATTAATTTTATTGTAATTTACCGAAAGCACCTGAAAGATATTCTTGAAAGATACAATTTATGATAACTTGCTTTTTAAAGTGTCCAAGATTAAGCTTATAGTTACTACTTCCCCCTTCACTCTCAAACAATAAACATATTCAAGAAAATATATATATATACTTAACACACACTGGGTGGTTAGTTATGCTTACAGCAGAATTGTCTGGAAGAGACCACTGCTACAACTCAGGTAGTTTGTATTCCTGAAAGCTGCTTAGGGACTTAGACCTTTGAAGCCTCTTATGTATCAAATAGCAGATACAAGAAATAGATGTAGAATAAAATATATAAACAGCTTTTGTAGCAAGAAGAGGAGTGTGGGCCTTTCTAGCAGCAGCAGAGTGCCTTAACAGCTTGACTAGATGCTCCAACAGTGGGCATCAATCCGATGGTACCCAAATTGCTTCTTCCAGGTATTTCACACAATACAGAATAGCTTCAAAGGGAGGAGGTCACAATATTCTGCCCTTGATCTTCTATCAGCAGTGTCCTTTAGGCTGGAGGGTAGAGTTTGATTTTGAGAGGTGAGAGAGAAAATGATGTGAATTCCCTCAATTAGAAGAGCTAACGGGCTCTTTACTCTAGCATCCTGATCACAGAACTCACACATAAATGGGGGCAGCATCTACTTTTCTGTCGCTGTCCTCTAAAGGCAGTGGCTACCACATGGTGTGAGCAAGACTCTCTGATAAGTGTTGTAATACCTGGGTTCTGATGGTGCTGAGTTGTGAGGCTGGTGCTAAGCTGTTCACCAGTGTCAAAAGAAAGAACTGTCTGAGAAAGTTGGTTGTTAGACATGTAGGAGAATGTTTTTTCTGTTGCTGGAAACCTTCAAGATCAGGTTGGATGGGGCTCTGAGCAACCTGATCTAGATGAAGATATCCCTGTTCATTGCCGGGGGCTTGGACTAGATGACCTTTAAAGGCCCCTTCCAACCCAAACTATTCTATGATTCTTTGAACTTGTCTGCAGGTGCACTCCCATTTAGGTAGTGGCCGAGTAGAAGACTTATACAGTAGAGGTCTTATGCACCACACTTCTGGATGTGAGGACTTGCATCATGCCCAAGCAATACTCTGGAGGCCAAAAGCCATTTGTTTTGGGCCATTAGCTTTTACTTTTTGTTTATGTAGCCTTTGTTATTTGCCCGTTTTACAGCCTTCCCTCTTTCCTCTCTTCTGTACCTTGCTCAACTCCAAACCAGAAAAACTGAACTTACAATACAACATTTATTATTACAATTTTTTTTGCATAGGATTCTATAAAACCATCACAGACTGCAATACAAAGTGAAAAATATACAGCTAGGCTTTATATTGTGAACAACAGTATAAACTTACATTTAAGTCTCCGGGATGTGGCTGCGACTGGATTTCACCCTTATGTTTTTTGCTGGAGGAGATGGAAGGTAATAGACTGCTGCCATTAGGTCTGCTGGAGGAAGTTAAATCATCGTTGGAGTATTTGTGTTTTGATGCATCAGAGAGGGGAGAGACGGGTGACCGAAGCATTTTCTCATTTTTATTTATTGGTATTGCCAAGCTGGAAATGGAAATTACAGTAATGGAGTGTCACAAAGCTGGCTTTGAGAAAGGTAAATGTTTTATATATTACCAAAACTTTGAATTTAAAACATGCTGGCAGGATAAAGTCTATTGGTATCTGGAAACAAGCTTACAGTACTGGGACCAGGAGTTCATTTACAAATTTGTATCATGTTTCTCCTCTTTCCCTTCAAGGCAAATTGTAATTCTGGAGTTAATATAAAATCTGTATCAGAGTACTCGAAAAAAAATACAGAGATAAATGGCCACTTGCTCACCATTTCTTAAGGGAAAGCTGGAGACGAAGATTAGGCTCTGAAGTGTAAGTTCAGGTTATGGAGCCCTATTTCACCATTACAGGTGACAATTTATAAGGCATGGCAATAAAACCATATGTGAACTAAAACAGGAAATGTGTTTAAAGATGACTGGCTTATCTTTGTGCTCAATGCCCAGCCTTTGGTAGCACTGTTTAAACTAATCTAATACAGATTTTGAAGACAAAGAAAGATAGGCTGGTAGTGCAGACAAAAGGAAACATATGCAAAAAGTAGATGCAGAGAAATGTGGGCTGCTCTGTCTTCTGAAGAGGAAAGCTATAACACAGAGAGTATTTTCAGCTTTCTTTTATTTGGGAGAAGCTTTGGATGAGGAGAAGTCAGGCAGACCATAAAAATGTGCCCAGAAATAAATTTCAGATGCACTAATTTGAAGAAAATATTTCAGTGAAAATCTTAAAGCAACACACACAAAATAAAAGTTTTTTTTTTAAGGAGACAGTTTGCATTAAGACTAAAACTGAGATTAAGGTCAGACAGACTATTTTAACACAATACCTTTCCCTGTCATATTCCCCTTTATTCAGCCTATTACTTTTTATGGACAATTCTCACTTTATACTTACTGTATCAGACAGTATACACTTAATGGGATCTCAAAAAAGAATATAGTACAAACTATACTTTATTTCTGCACATAATTTCATGGAACAGAGATAATTAAATGTGCTCTTATCATACATTTGTCCATTTATCTGGCAAGTCTTTAAAAAACTAGCTGTGAAAGAAGCTATGAATCATAATTCAGAACCTTTCCTGTTTCCCACAGTGTAGTACCTTTAAAACACAACACCAACTGTTTTGCTTTAATGACCAATGCTGTTTATGAAAGCAAGAATCAGGGTGTGCAAGATGGACAACTGTGCCCTTCTTCTTCTCCTAAGAAAAATAAGATCTTTAGCACTATTTTGAATGTGCAGGCTGATGCTGTCATTTTCTTTCCTCTTTTCAGACATAAACCTATGGCTTGGCTAGCCATATTCATATATCGCTGTCAAAGCGTGTGCCTAAAGCATGCAACAGAAGCCATAGCTCTTTGGAAGTGTACCCAAGCCTCAAAAGCTTGGCTCAGAGCCTGTGAGGAGTGTCTGCAATTTCTGATTGTGCTGCAGACCTTCTACCTAGCCTTTAGCACATAGGGTCCACCTAAACATATTGTCAGCAGTCATACTGCAGCACAACCATCTTACACTGAGAAGCTGTGCAGAACAACCTGCAGTGAGCTGTCATCTGCTGGGATCAAGCAGACTGTCCCAGTGAGGACAATGAGGTGGAGGTTGGTCTCTTTTCCCAAGAAACAAGCAATAGGACAAGACAAAATGGCCTCAAGTTGGGGAGGTTTAGATTTGGTATCAGGAAAAATTTCTTCACTGAAAGGTTATCAACCATTGCAACAGGCTGCCCAGGGAAGTGATTGAGTCACCATCCCTGGAGGTACTTAAAAGATGGGTACACATGGTGCTGAGGGACATGGTTTAGCAGTAACTTGGCAGTGCTAGGTTAATGGTTGGACTTGATGATCTTAAAGGTTGCTTCCAACCATAATGATGCTATGATTCTATGATTGTGGCATCTGGCATAGGTACAAGACATTTGGGATAACTCTACCTGGCACTGCAGCCCTTCTTGTCAAGCGGTGCTTTGCTAAGTCTGCACCTCAGGCTGTAATTCCAAATGCTCATGTCTGAAAGTGTTTTTTCTCCTGTCTATGCTACTGGCCTTAGTTGTGCTGACAAAACTGCCAGAGTGGCTCTGCTCGGAGCTGAATAATAAACTCAAAAAATAAAAAAAGAAAAGAAACAAAAAAAGAAAAAGAAAACAGGAAAGAAAGAGTTCTGGTTTCAGACAAGTTTATTGAGTGAATTTACAAGTGACCCTCCCAAGTAGCCATTGTGGCATAACTGGAGGGGTGATGTGCCAGCATGAGCAGCTGCTGGTTGCAAGAGGGACAGGAGGTCCTGAGATTTGCACTGTTGCTGGTTTATTACAGCTTCAGTAGCTCATCCTCAGCTGTGGGAATATTAGCATTTGGTATCCTGTCCTATGGTAGCATAAACCACAGAAACACCTTGGAAGCAGGGCGGACCAGGGAAGAATTAGAAGGCAAATGTATACTTAAGACCTTCTTCTTTGTTTCTTTAATGTACAGTTGCTACCAGGAGTACAGAATATAATGTCAAGCAAAACACAAATTATTGTCCTGCTTCCAGGAAGCACAGAATTAACCCTGTGACATAGCAAGCTATGACAGGCATGCTATTCTCTGAAAATGAATGCGACGTAAAACATAAGACACTGCGGTAACAGGAATGGCATGCCTGCATGCAATCACCCACAGTAAAACAAACTGTTCTGCCTATTGTTTTCACTTTATGAAACATATGTGACATGTCAGGACAAAGAAATTGAATGCATATTTTTGAATAAGCACTATATGTATTAGTTTTCTCCATTATTTTTTCCAGTATTAATGACAAAAATTGCTCAGAGTCATCAGTGATCTGTACAATAGAGAAGCCTAATAGAATAAATAAAAGTATTCTCTAATTTTAGCAGTTTCACCCCAAGAGATACCCTGATACTACTGGAAAATTATTTTTTTTAATACCGATGACCAGCCTGTACTAAGCAGCCTGCAGTTGAACTCTGAAAAGATGCATGTCTAAGTTTGACTGCTGGAAGCCTCCAGAGAAGCTCAGTATGATTGATCCGACATTTTTAAACTATGCCAAATAGGAAATGCTAAATATTCATAATTTTCTTCATGCCCCGCATCCTTTGAAAATGTCATTATTTTTAAAGTCTGAGTTCCTTGTTCTAAAATACTTAGTAATTACACAGAATAGATTGCTTGTAATCTCAAAAATATTGGATATCAAATATATTCTGTAACTGAGTACTGGAGGTATTGTTATGAATATTTTTTTTCAATCTTTTCCATAAGTCAAACATTAAGTTTGAAACTCATAACACTGTAAGGGTGTAAGATGGTTGCCTATGTGAATTGGTACCTACAACACAGTGTTTGGGACAATCATACTGTTCTAGATATAATTACTCATTCCATGAGCCTCACACTTGAACTTACAACTCCTTTGTGCAACAGAACAAAAATGCAAGTATATAAATGTGTCAGGAGCAGCTAACTTGTTCATTAAACCAGAAATAAGGGGAATGCAATGGGTAATTTTTCAACATAAAATGTGGTAATTAAAAAATAAATCCTATTAAGGGAAAAAATAACACACGGCATTAAACTGCAACTAGTTGTACAACTCAGCAGTAAATAAGAAGGAAAATGCTTACCTATTTTCATTCATATTGCAGTGATTTGCTGTTGTGATGCTGTGGGTAGAGGCAGCTAATCGTGAAGAACTCTCTCGCTCTAAGTGAGTCTTCTTGATGTCTCTGCACTCTTCCTCATTCTCACACTGAATGAAGAGAAAAATAATAATTTTTTAGGTTTTGGATTTACTACAGATCCAAAAAATATTTCATTGAGTCAGGGGATGGTATTTTCTGGCATTTTGTTATTAAAGATGAAACTTTCTTTGAATATATACCTAACCTGGATCAGAGATGATTGGTTCATACCTTAAAAAAAATAAAATCTAAAGAGGCAGTGTGTAAACAAAGGAGTAGACTATAAAACCTGAATTGTCTTCACCACTTCCTCATTTGCACCTTGAGACATCTTTTCTTTATATTGCCCTCTTTGCCCATTTCGTGTGTGCATTTCTCTCACCTACTTCTCAACCTCATACCTCCGTTGTCTCTCCCTCTCTTTTCTTGGCATCAGTGACTATGCCTGTATTAGTAAATGCCACAGATCATCAACTGGTCCTGAGCCCAACTGGCATGGCACAGCTGGCACCCATGTACTCATCATGCTCCTCCTTCAAACCAGGGTATTGCCACATCCAGACTGCCTTTTGGGAAAGGACCTTAGTCCGGTCCTGAGCGAGGGCCAGACGCTGTCTGGAAGAACAGAAGTTGACGCAGGCCAATTGTTAGCAAGCATATTAACAATTAAACAAAGCGTGTGGCCATGCCACCACTTGGGACTGCACCCTGTCCCTACATGGCCTACTAGTATGAACATAGTCAATGCTCCCTACTGCTATTTAATTTCATATTATGGTCCTTAGGTTCTATGATTGGCTCTCAAAGGCTCCTGTGAAGTCCACAGGCTTTTCCACTTCTAATATTTCTTCAATTTCCAGTGCTGGCTGAGTTTTACTTATGAATCTGTTGATTCTGCTGTATGTATTGCCTTGCTGCACGGCAACGACATTTTCTGTGTTATCTACTGCCCTTGTGGCTGCTCCTATGGGGTTGACATTGTAGTTTACGCTCCACAGGAGTGAAGATCTTCTCACACCTCAGTGCTTAACTATCCTCCTCTGACTCTACTTTGCCCGTCTTCTTGAGATCATGACAGGTGGATGTGATAAGGACCTCTTTCTAATTTTGCAGCTATGTCTGAAAATCCATTCTTATTAGTCTTATTCATAAAGTATTTTGGGAAGGGGGAATCACATACTCTGAGTTTGTATAGCAGCTCTCCTATTGAGGGTCTTATTCCAGGCAGAGGGGCAATTTGGTACTCCAAGAATGCCTTGTATTTATTATATCACTAAAACCACCAACAACAGCAGTGCTTTACGACAGAAGAGTAAAAGATAATATGTGCCACAG
Source organism: Scolopax mira (assembly GCA_004320125.1). Lineage (NCBI taxonomy): Eukaryota > Metazoa > Chordata > Aves > Charadriiformes > Scolopacidae > Scolopax > Scolopax mira. The sequence goes on along the minus strand of BJBW01005244.1, from coordinate 258,490 downwards.
AAAGTCGGATTAAGCATTTCTAGAATGACTGCATTTATTTTGCTCTTCTATCGCGTCCCTCTGTTTCCTTCTGAGTGTACAGCCTGGCACTATCACACTAGCCTCTCCTATGGCCTAAAACATAAATATTTTGCTTCTGCCCCTCTTCTTGACCTGATTCCCCTCATTTTGTACTGTGCAATTACTTCCATGCTACTTCCTAAAGAAAATGCAGAAAAACACATTTCAAAGCTTATCAGGACTCTCTGTCATGGCTCTACCAGCGGCTAGAGCAGGGCTTCCACCTTTCAGATATTAAAAAGGAGCATAAAAATGAAAAAGATAAAAAAAGGAAAGACTGCTTTAGATAAATGATCCTCAAAAATGTACAGATCAATCTGCACACGTACAGTTGCTCAGAAAGTGACAGATGACAGTAAAACTGTCCAGAAATTGGGCAGATGGTGATTCCAGTTCAGAATGACTTTTGGGTTCAGACCAGAAAACCTCCTCAGTGGACAGCTGTGTCCATGGAGTGGAGGGAGCTTTCTCCTTGGCACCACCAGAGGCTCAGAAAGTATGTGGGAGAGGCAGGGTGGATGTGATCAGAAGGCTATGCCCACCTGACTGCTGTGATGGTGGTGCTGGGGAGGGAGCAGCTAATGGACTACACTCCCACTTCTACAGCTCCCTGAAAGCCTGGGTAAAAGGAGGCCACCAGGGTGCAAGGGAGGCAGATTGCAGAGCCAGGAAGGTCCCAAGTCTCTGGAGCATGTACCCCATGAAGCCAGGGCTGCCTGTTGGGACTGAAAGGCTTGCCTCTAGTTGACAACCTGAGGGCAAAAAGATGTTACCTCTCCTTTTTTCACACACACAGCTATACTGTGCAGACCATGACAAGAGAGCAAATAGTTGTCCCTTTGATGACCTAAACATCACCTCCAAATGCTCAGGTTTGAGAGAGGCCTCAGGAGAGAAAACTATCCTACTTTATGAAAAGGTAGTGCCTTCACTAAGGCATGGAAAACCATGTGCCAGCAGCAAATGCCATCTCCAAGGGGCTGTGATCTCTCGTGGCCAGGCATTTCATCACCTCCTGAGATGACATCTCCCCTGGAGCTTGGCTAGTTCCTATGTGGTGAATGGGGACAAATCCCACAGGTCTGAAGTGCTGGCCCAGAGGAGACACCACCATCGAGCACTGGATGCAGGAGATGCTTGCCTCCCACTTGGCAGAGGCCCCCCTACCCGCCCCGATCGGTTCCCCCAAAGCTCACCTTGCGTTTCCTTCTAGATTTCGGTAAACCCTTCTCTGCAGGGGTGTCAGCACTACTACCCTGGGGGAGGCTGGCCGCCTGGTTTGCTCCGGCGCTCATGGCCAGCGGCTCTTCGGGCAAACGCTCTGGAATCCTGGACAAAAGAGCCAAGTCAATGTTGACCCACAGTGACTTTACCTCATCACTGTCTTTCAGAGGAGACAGGAGCTCATTCCTACCGAAAGGAACCAGGGTGTAAAACTGTTCCTCCAGCTCCTTTGCTATTTCACTACTAGTCCTGGCATTAATGGAGCCAAAGGCACTGCAGCCGCCGTGGGGTTTGCTGGCGGCGCTGGTCCCCGTGTCCTTGGCAGGCGGCTCGGTCCCGGCCGCCGCCTTGGGCAGCGGGCGCTCCTCCCGCTCCGACTCAGAGCCTGAGTCAGAAGAGGATGACGAGGAGGAAGACTCAGTCTCGATGAACTCCTTGGATTTGGGTGCCGTTTTGCTCGGCCCCCGGGCCCGGCGCTTCTCGCCAGCTGTGGCGGAGCGGGGCTCCCCTCGGCGATGCCCCGCTCTGCAGCCACCGCCACTGCTGCCCCCGCCGCCAGGCCGGGCCCTCGGCGCCTCGCCAGCAGTGCTCTCCAGAAAGCTGAGGCTCCCGGGGGGCTCCTCTGCCCCAGGGCAATGGGGGATGTCCCCGGCAGAGGTCCTCTCAGCACGCCGTGGTGCCTTCTTCCCTGCTGCCCGCCTCTGAGGCCCGCCGTCAGCGGCGGGGGGTGACTTTTGCCGGCCGCCCTTGCTTCCCGGGGCTTTGTTGGCGGTCCTGGGCCGTGGTCCGTCCCCGACTGCCGCAGTGGTGGCGCTGGTGGTGGCACGGCCTTCCCCGCTGCGGTGCTCAACCAGGCCGGCGGCCGGGGCCTTCTCGCTTTCCTGCCGTTCTGCCTTCACGCGGCCGTAGTAAGGATGGGCCTCCAGCGCCGTGCCATCGTGGTGGGTCAGGATGGGTGCTTTGTGCGGCGTGACTTTATTCAGCCACTTGTCCAGTTGCCACTTGTTGGACGAGGGTGGCTCGGGCTGAAAGGGAAACATGAGATGGCAATGAGACCAGTGCCAAGACCCTGCTGCCCTTGCCCTGATGCTTCCTCAGGGACGCTTGAAATGCCTGCTACCACAGAGATGTTCCTCTGGTGAAGGAGCTACCCCCAGGCTGTGGCAACCCCCTGGCTCTGATTGCCAGCTTAGGGTGCTGCCATGGTGGCACAGGGGGCTGGATGTGGCATTCCCAAGGGTGGGAGCATTGCAAGGAGGTCCCACGCCCAGCAGACGTGTGCTAATCCTGGGGGTTCAGGCCCTGTTCCCTGATGAAGCCAAGCTACAGATTGTTTAGCCCTGTGCAGCAGGATGGGAGATGTGGGGCATGCCGCGCCACTGGAGATATTTTTGGTTTCTGAATGAGGCTGGCAAGGAGGACGGCTTCCGTGATTCATCATTTCTAAGTATGATTCACGAAGTGCTACTGGCACAGGCTTTACTTGCGAAACGCTCCCAAGTTTCCAAATAGAAGAAAATATAATGGTGATAGGAAGGGAAGAAAATAAGACAGGGGTATGGCTGAGGCTAAGGGAGGGTATCTAGTAGGAAAGCTAGTGTTATGTCTTTTGTGTCCTATGCTACTGCAAAAAGTACAAATAGCATTTAAAAAGCATACGAAGAGGCATGTAGTGGGGAGCTGGAGGGCTAACCAGGCAGTTTGTATAATCTGTCTGATATTGACGTTATAATCCTGTGAGATCCTACAAACATTTGTTTTGCTGTGGTATTGTCAAGAGCTCATTTTGTGAGTATTGTGCGGCTGTTAGTTTTTCTCTTCACTCCTGTCACAACACGAACAAGTTATAAGACAGCATCTAAAACATAATGGCGTTTGGACAGTGAAGAATTGGGATAATTATGATTTCACATGTAACCACAGCTCAGACAATGTTATTTCAGAACAATATGCAAGTGTCTTCTAGTGCTTCTTGCTATCAGTAATTTGAATGTAGTAAAATGAAGAGGAAAGGCAAAAAACCCCAAAAGAAATAAATGATGGAGTAGATGCCAGCCGTAACCTAACCCCACAGAAGCCACTGTGAAAAGTCTCTAAATTTCCTTAACTGGAACCAAAATTTGATCCATTAGGCTATTTCATATGAATAATCAAAAAGCGTGTCATGAGTCTAACATGAAAATGATCAATGTTCTGGAAGAAAGTTTGCTCAAGAGAGAATATCCACAGTCTCTAAGTTAAAAGAGTCTCTTTCTTAGCTCCTTATCTAAAGTAGGTGCCTGAGGGCAACACAGGTTTCCTGAAGAGCCAAGGGTGTCTCCAGAATCAGCCATTGAGGTTTGTATTCATTCTACATGGAGCAAAGGCTCCTAAAGTAAGGAAAAAAGTTAGGCATTGTAATTCATATGATACAAAATTCTCACAAAAGTGTCTAATTTACTCATCATTGAATTACTACCTGTGGGAAGTTTGCTGGATTTCCTTAAGTTTATTTTTTCTTAAGCATACTCCCTAATATCTTACATGATTAATTTCTTTCCTGAGTTGTGTATCTTGAAAATGGATGGGCAGTATTTGTCTTGGATGAAGATACCTTCTTATAACTCTTAACTCTTTATGTAAAATAAACAGCATTTTTTTTGATTGCTGCTGAAAATACAGACAGATCGGTTTTGTACCACTCATTGTGTGCTGAATTTACTAGATATGTAAAAAAAGGTTCACTACACATGGAAGTCTTTCCATTGTTCAGGTGTATTTAAGAAAAGGACATACATCAGAAGCATGTGGGGAAAAATATACCTCTTTCCATAAGTACAGGTCAGCTTGAAAGCTCAAAAAACCCTCAAGCTTTTCTGTTGCTTCCTATTCTGTCTCTTCACGTACCTTGTAATTCTTGAAAACAGTGGTTCACAAAATATGGATTTCAAGGGATCCCAGTAAACCAACAATGATTAATTGCTACAGTGTCATCACTTGGCAATATGGTACTTTCCTACTGTGATATGTCTGCTATTTAGGCAGAATAACTATAGTCCCACCAACCTGTATCCAGCTATATAGTCTAATAAAAGGGTCAGTAATGTCAGCTTTACTAATTTTGTGAGGAGCTTCAGGTCACTCATTATCTTTTCTTAAAGCCTCAGCATTCAGAATGATGGGCTTAGATGCACATCCGGGGATTATTTAAATAAAAATTAAAATCCTTGTGGCTGATGAAAAGCCCCGAAGAAGCGTCTGCTAAGAAAATGCTTTAAGAAGCATCTCCTAAAACTAAAAAACCTGCAGTCCATAAAGTGAGTTAAAAGAATCCAAATTAAAAAAAATCAGAATTTTAAAACTTTTCTTACTATTTTTGGGCCCTGATACAGTTTTGGAATATTTGAGATTCTCAGTGTACCTAAGTGATGCCAATTCACTTTTAGAAGTATTTTATTAGATTGATTGTTCTAACTGAAAAGCACTGTCCTTTGAAATCACTTGAAAAAAACAAGGTCCCTTGCAAGACAACAAAACCACCACAGCCAAGAATGAAGAGCAGACCTAGTAAAAAAAAGGCCTTTACATACCTAACTGCAGTTATTTGTGGGAGAAAAAGAAAACCCCTAATTATTCACACCACCCCCATGAGCAGGTCACATAGCATTCTGTGGAAGCAAAGTTGGTTTGCTTGAAGTGGGACATTTTCAGTAGTGTGTAAGGATGGAAATATATATGAGTATATATCCAGTATATATCCAGGTAGCAGAATGGTCTCTGTCCCTTAGTTTTTTGTGTCATGGAAATAGGTTGCCCTTGAGGCCTTGAAGAGAACTGCCAGTTTTTAATCTGGTAAAACTGGTTGTGCCCGGATGGGCAGCAGCAATAGGAATAACAGTCATCTGTGGTGAAGCTGACTTGCAATGAAATATGGGTTTGGCATGAAAACCAGGAAACTTTACCAGACAAAGATAGTTCCAGGGACTAATGCACCACAGATGTACACATGTTCCAGGCCTCATCGAGGAACAGGATGCGATATACTTCCTTAAAGATTGTGGGTGGCTTCATCTGTACAACATAGACACCCATATCTGGGCTAGTTAACAAGTCTCTTCTCCCATCAGTGGACTACTCTTCTAGGGTGTGAAACATTCCCTCTTGAAATAGATACCTGAAATAGGCCAGATGAGCTGGGCCTTAAAAATGTCTATTCCTCTCCACAGACTGTAAAGGGGAGGCTGAGGTGATGAGCAGATGTAGGTATCATCTATAGTACAAGTGTCCAAATTTAGGTGGAATGACTCCCACACAGTGCATCTATATATCTCAGATTTCTTCAAGGCTACAAGTGCGACCAGAGTGCACACATCCAGAGTGCAACCACAAGTGGCACACATCCAAAAGAAACTTTTGTCAAAACATTACCCAGACACACTTTCTGGGGTGAAGGACTTTTAAACAATGGAAGTGCAATGGGGTCACTCTATATTTGTTATTAAAAAAAGGGACCAAAGGTGCAGCTAATACAATGGCAAACTTGAAGCATGACACCACTTTCATTGAGAGGTTAAATAGCCTGTAATATCTGCATGTGCTTAAACCAGCTGTGGTGTAGGACTGAACTATCAGTCATCCTTGCAGTATATGCAGCCTGTTGTAATCCCACATACTAATTTACCCCTATGATAACTTGTTTGTGCTGCCCGGCTATCAAAGACTTCATTCAGGGCAATTCCCATAAAAATGTGGTGCCTTGTCATTGTATTTAAGGCATAGATGATGATGGTGAAGAGCATGATTGTGATTATTAGTATTATTATTACTACTACTACTTTATTGCTACTATTAACACTGCTGATAGCATTTTATCAAAATAGAACTGGGGATTCCCATATGTATATGTGAATCATTGAAAAAGGAAAAAACTTTAATGGTGATGAGCTAGTTACAACAGTAAAGGCTGTAAAGGACATTGCATCTGGTCCATGGGGCTGGCAGGGCCCAGGACAGGACACCTCTCTCTCTTCTGGCCTGCTTACTGTTGACTAGCCACTGATGCTTTGTCCTTTGAGATGGCTTCTCTGCTTCCTTCCTGCCCATTCCCTCCTCTAATCCTCCCTGCATAGTGGGAATTCCCAGCTGTCTAACCGGATTCAGCCTTATTAAAGGTCTGCAGGATAATTAAATGGAACAAAGAACAAACAAATCAAATTCTTAGCTTTTGAAATATAGCTCTTTCTATGGGTTTGACACCCAAGTTTTTTTTCTACCATCTGAAATAATTGCAAGGACAAGACGTCATTGTTTTCGAGTCATCATTTATGACGTTAATTAAGGTCATGCAAAGAATTCATGACTTCAGCAAAGAAACAGGAGATAGAAGCCTCAGTCCCTTGTTCATAATTTCAGGTTTGGCAGTCCACAAAACTGTAACTACTCACATTAATGTCTGAGGCACCTTAATTTGTCCACCTCACTGAAACCAGTCTGAATGTTGTCTCCTGCTCTAGCTCAGCCATTATTCTTAGTTTACTGCAGACATAAAGTGTAGACAGCTGAGCTAGTCACTACAGGCTCTAAACAGTCCATGGAAAGAAACAGACACTTTTAGGGTGCTATTCATCTAATCTATTTTATATGTATGCTTTACAATGAGCTGCTTTTACACTCTAAGAAACTCTATTTAGACACTTGAGAACAACTCAAAGATTTCAAAATGAAATGAGAAAAAAATACAGAAGAAATGAAACAGCATTTGAATTTCTATATAACCTCAAATACAGAGGTCCTTGAACTAAAAATCTTTCAGTATATGCATATAATATTTCAGATAATGGGGAAAAGAAAAAGAAAGAAAGAGAAAGAGGAAAAAGAAAAAGAAAAAGAAAGAAAAAAAGAAAAAGAAAATAAAAATAAAAATAAAAATAATAATGGCCTCATAGTGGTCTGCAGATTTCCACATTAAGTTACTCCCAACCTGGAAACCCGAAACCTCAGATACCCTGCCGAGCATTGTGGTATAGTACTCAAGTTCATTGTAGCTGAATTTATCCATTTATGCTAAAGCAAAAGCAGAGATATATTTGCTTTTTCTATCCAAGAGATTAAATTCATTTTAAGACTAGGACTTGAATCCACTACTTAAGTTTAGGTGTACAGGTCCTCCCTTTAAAGAGCTTCCAAGGACCTGTCCCTCTGCATTTACTGGGTAAGAACATGGCATATACTTTAGAAAGGTGGCTTCACAGGCTGTGTAAGTTAAAGCATTATTACAAATCAGACAGGGCTTCTAGTCAGAAACACCATATAGACATGTTCTGAACTGGTGCCATCCGTCATATGGTGGTCCTGGGAAAGCACTGGCCCTTGGGCAAAGCACAGGTATACTACTTCCTTGGGACACTCTGACCCTGTCCATGTGTGGCCTCTCACACACCCTACCAAAGCATGAACTATGAAAACCACTGCAGCCATCACATTTTTTGAGTCATTTACATTTTCATATATGCATGTTTCATACACTATGTCCTAGAAGGCAAAGCACACAAGTATAATGCAAAGAGACAAGCAATCTGTAGGAGCAGTGAAGCTGTTTCGTGACAATGATCACCGATAATTCAGGCTCTGCACAAAAGTATTTCCACAGATCTCGAGGGGATATCTATAAAATGCTTAAGAGGAGGCACTTCTTCCACATTTCCATGACTCTCAGACCCTTGCTCAACTTCATGAAATCCATGACCTGACTCAGTTAATTAACTTCCCACATTCCCTGAGGAATCACTGCTCTTGGGTCCAAGAAGCACTGGTATCTGCTAGATAGTAAACACTCCCCCCTTCCTGGGTACTATGCCTCTCCTCTTTTTATCTCACATTTCCTTACCCTCAACAATGGTTCCTTCTCTTTCCTCTCTTTATCCCTTTTCTTTCACCTTCTGAGATCCCGCAGGGAGAGGAGAGACCAAACATAAGATTTCTGCACTAATTCCAGCAGGGAACTAGGCAGAGAGAGACCAAGGTCTTAACGGGCTGGATGAGAGAGCTCAGAGTAGGCAATAAGACATGGGGTAGCACAGTGAGGGCAACAGGGAAAAAGAGACTGGAAGGAAGACAATGGAGATGAAAGAGAACCAGAGAGACAGACGTAGGGAAGGGACAAAGTCAGAGGAAAATTAACTGGAAATGGATCTGAAAGTACTGTGAAGGGAAGACAGAAAGGAAGATAAGTGTTAAATAAGGAACAAAAGTGACAGAACCCAAGAAGAACATATTCAAGATGTTTCCGCGAGTGCTGCATTTTGCCTGATAGGAAACATGGTCCCAAATGACCGAGCAAAAGATGAAGAAAGGCTTGCTGGTTATTCAGTGTAATTTTTCAGGGTGAGAGAATAGGTGAGGCATAGCTTTGGGGGGAGGAGTCTGATGATTGGATGCTTTATGTGGAGTAGGAAAATACACTGACTGTATTTCATGTGTATTTACAATCTTGCCGCTAGATTTTTGAATATTTTTACATACATTAATGTGTGTGATGTGGCTGAGGAGTTCATGGTTTAATACTAAAGCTGTGTATTGACCAAAACATGTAAAAACATCGATCCTGACAGAAAAGCAGAGCAGAGAAAGCAGCCTTGTTGTGTCTGTTGAGCACTCTACAGAGGTGAAAGCAGAAGGTGGCACAGCACTGGCAGTTTAATTGTCATTTGGCTTGGGCTTGTCTACACGTGGAAATTTTCAGTACCAGCTTTCCCGATGAGAAGTTTGAGTTTAACGTTTTGCACCTTGAGTAATTCAGTTTAGTCCATTTTGGAGGTGGATTAAAATAAATCACACAAAGGCAGCTGTAGCAGAGATTAATTCACTTAGAGTGAGGTGAGGGAAGTGTGTGAGTGAAAAACAACTGTTTTGCTTAAAAATCCACCCTCAAACTGATTTTATAATAGCTCCCCTGTGTAGAGAAGCCTTTAGTTTCCTTGCAGTGCTGGGAGCCCACATCAGGACTTACGCACTAAGCAAGCCATTGCTATGGAGGCAGAGTTGCATAAAACTTCCAGCAAGCTGTGAGCCTAGCAAGGTGCTTCACGCATCTCCAATTTGAGGAAAATATCACAGGGTTATTTCTTCCTTCATTTTTGTTTCGAATGCTTTAATTTGCCCCGGGATCTCCCACCACTTGCATTTCGCAGCATGCCAGGAGGAGGATCCCAGGGCCTTTCTCTTCCCTTTTTATTTTTTTTTTTATTTATTGTTCATCTCCCCACAGACTCCTCGTGTCGGCTTGGCTGGAAAGAAAGGTCTGAGTGGGTGTAATAATGGATTGCTGCCCTAAATCGTAAAGAGCAGAAGCCCTTACCTCTGGGCTGGAGTAATGCGAGGGCTTGCTGCCGTCACTCTCGCTGGAGCTGCTCTCGCTCTCTGAGTCCGACTCTGAGCTGGTCTCGGATTCACTGGAGCTGCTGCTGCTCGACCCCTTGCTGGAGAGTCCCGAGGCTCGGGCGTTGGACTGTGGCACCACCAGGCTGCCAGCCCCACAGACAGCCCACCAGGGAGAGGGGTGGGAAGAGAAGAAAATAAGAACATAAAAAAAAAACCCCACATGTAAAAAACATGGTGCTTTAGGGAGCTGCCTATCTGAATGCCTGTGAGCTTGTCTCTGCTGCTCATGAAGGGTGAAGCGAGTTAAATATTGCATTATTATAACTGGGGGAGGGGGGGAGGGGGGGGAATATGGGGTTAACCTCATATTCATTTAAATCCATAGCCTTTGCCATCTCTTCTTCATTTGAGGGAGGGTCAAGTTTTCACTTCAGCTTGTATCTTCTCTCATTCAACAGACATTTTAGGATATATTAAAAATGCTCAAAAACAGAGTATAGAAAGCAGTCATACACAGTCCAAGGGACACTGTTCAGAGGTGAAAGCAGGAGATGAAAAAGGTGAACAGTTAAGAAAGAGTTCAACTTCACACACAATATCAGCCACTTATAAGTATTCATAGCAATAATGATAATAATAACAATAATAATACATCCTCACTGGAGCTTCTGACTGCCATCTTTTGTTCTACGCGCTTCTTCACCTACCCATAAATGATGTGGTCACCTGTATATACCGTCTTGATATTGACAACTGCAAGATCTAAGACTCTGATCCTGCAAAAACCTGAAGAGCTCAGGCTTATGTTTTTGCACATCAGCAGTGCAGTGCTGTCAGCAGAGCTACTCGCCTTCTTAAAAGTTATGTTTGCATGCACGTGTTTGTATTATCAGGCCTGACAGCAGAAGAAATGTATACTTTCCTGAAATAGTTGACCATGCATATTAAAAATATCACAGTCATAAAGACTTGAGTGTGAAATGTCCTATTAAGTCATCCAGCTTATTCCCCAGGCAATGGAAGATTGTTCCCTATAGCAGGGTGCATTTTCCAGTGAGTTGTCCAATTTGATTTTAAATGACTTGAATGCAGGTTTTACTTTTACCCCTGGGAAACTTCTCTGCAAACTAACCCAAATTCCACTGTCAGAAATTTCTCCCTACATTCATCCTGAAGTTGCCTTTTTCAAATTTATTGTTGTTACTTATTATTTCATCCTATTGCTAATAGTTACTATGATAAATTATCCTCCTCCCTTTTTGCTTTCACATATTTGAAGACTGTTTTCCTGCCCTACTTCAGTCATCTTTCAGAAAAGGCCTTACACATTACTTCTTCTTATCTTTCTTCATAAGTCATTATCTCCAGGGATATGGGATCATTTTTATGGCTCTTTCCTGAACTCATTCCAATTTGTCTATATCTCTCTGATAACAGGATGCCCAAAACAGAGTGCAGCATTATAGATGGGTTCTCACTAGAGCCCTACAATGAAGGGCTATTACCTTCCTGCTCCCTGATGCTTTGCTTCTGTAAACATATACCCGAGCTGTGATGGAACATATAGTCCATTAACACTCCTACATCTCTTTCAACACTGTTTTCTCCAGAATTCCTCCACCGATAGCTACATTTTATATTATTTCCTTCCAGAGAGATTAACTTGCTTTTTTTCTTCACACCAGATCTCATTTTCTTCTTTACTACACATGCTTCTAGCTCCTTTTGATTTATTTCTCTGCCCTCGGAGGTGTCTGCTGCAACTTCTAATTTAGTATCAAATGCAAACTTAATTAAACGGTTATTCACTTCCTTTTCCAGATCATTAATGAGACTGCTAAATAAACCCCACATGAAACACACTGGTACCCTAATAACCATCTCTTCCCAACTTCATTCACCAGTGTTTATCATTACCCATGTTTATGCTCCATCAGTCCAATATTGTAGCTAACGCAATGTGATCTTGGAGATGCATTTTGTGAGAAATAATATATAATCATTAATTACAGTTCTGCTGTGTTGCACTTAATGAATTGTCTTTACCTGCTAATGGTGCATTTCATTCTGAAAAAATGGTACCTGACACAAGCCACATACAACAGGCAATTTCTGGGGCTCTGAAAAGAGGCCAGGCAATCAGAGATGCAGTTTCAACTCCACAATTCCCCACAGCTGCATCACTTCCTGACCTCATCCCTGCCTCCCCTAACATATGCCAGCTTTTCCCCATTGGACCACCCATCTTACACAAGCCAGTACTCACATCACATCACCTTTTATTATCGCTACACCTCTTGCCTGTTGTTAGGAAGCTGCATAGCTGCCCAGGGCTTTCTTGCTCCAGACAACTTCTGGCTGCCAGAGGAATTGTGCCGCTGTTGGAGAACTTTCTGCACTCTTCACAGAATCACAGGATGATACAGGGGTGGAAGGGACCTCTGGAGATCATCTAGTCCAACCCCTCTACCAAAGCAGGTCCACCTACAGCAGGTTGCACAGGAACTTGTCCAGGCGGGTTTTGAATGTCTCCAGAGAAGGAGACTCCACCACCTCTCTGGGCAGCCTGTTCCAGTGCTCCACCACTCCCACAGTAAAGAAGATCCTTTGTGCCCATTTCCTCTTGTCCTGTCACTGGGCACCACTGAGAAAAGACCAGCCCCGTCCTTCTGACACCCTCCCTTTAAGTATTAGTAAGCATTGATTGGATCCCCCCTCAGTCTTCTCAAGAGAAGTCCCAAAGTCCCTCAGCCTTTCCTAATAGGAGAGATGCTCCAGGCCCTTAATCATCTTTGTGGCCCTTTGTTGTACCCTCTCCAGCAGTTATCCCTCACAAAAACAAGCAACTCCTAACACTATGGAAGGTGACTGCAGCCAACAAGCAGTCAGGATGCTTCCTGCATGCATGGCATGATTATGTTGTTATTATTTTGGCTCTGTAGGAGGCATTTCCTTACAAACCAAGGAACATTCTCTAAACAAATATTATCATATTTTTAAACAAATCAGTTTCAAGTTCTCCTGTCTCCCTAAACGTACTGAGGCCTTTCCCATACATAACTTATGCATTTTATGTATGGGAAAGTATATGCTAGTTTGAAAACTGCTCCAAACTTCATTGCTTCAAGATAGATCATGCAATTTGCATCCTGCACGTGCAAAACCTAATGCAAAGACTAAATTAGACCCAGAAGTTCAGATTCACAACTTGCCAGGTGGGAGGGGTTTACCAGGGCTACCTAATGCTAACTATAAATATTAGCTACAGAATCATGTGCCAAGTTTAAGCATATACCTCCATGATTTAGGTGCATTCTATCATTCTGTTCATTTATTCCAGCTTCCACACTGAAAAAATAGCACTGAATTTGTATTAAAGTAACACCTATGTTTACACCTCAGAAAAACACAAGATGTAAATGCTGAATATATTGCCTTACCCTTTGATGCTAAGGCAAAGCAATATCTTGAACTACTACAGAAAATAGATCAACAACTGAATGAACCGGGAACAATGAATAGGTGTCCACAGCTAGTGAAATACAGACTTAAACAAATATTGTGAAAAGCTCTTTGGGTAGCTTTTGTGGTTTAGTATTTTCTCTTTAAATTGTCTATAAGGCTGAGAGGGACAAATGGCAGGGTATATTTAAGCAGCATGATCTATCTGCCTTTTAATTTTTAATTTCCCAATAAAACTGACAGTGTTATCTCTAGAAGCTCACTCGCTTGGGGCCATTTTTATAGTCTCCAGCTTTCAATGAATTCTCCCTAGAGACTGCAAGATCCCCCAACTCTCATCTAGCAAACATCTGACTAAACAGCCTATTAGACAATAATGCCTTCCAGCAAGAGGGGAAACACAGCTCTGTTCCTGTGCCTCTCTGCTCCCTCCACCCTCCCCATCCCCAACGGGGCACTGACAAGACTCCAACAGCCTCCTTTTTGGGGGGAAAGAGTAGTCAGTGGGTGAGACAGGACTTCTGTGAGCTCAAAGATGTTGACGGACACAGGAGGAAGCAAGCTTGAATGGGAATTTCACAACTATTTCCTAATAGTTTAGGCTGTTGGTTTTTTTCTTCCTCTCTGGCTAGCAAGGACAACCCAGACCACTGCAGGGTTAACCATTTAGCTCCTGTAGCCCACCGTGCACTCTGCCAAACTGGAAAATTCAAACCATCTAAAAGGGATTAGAGATGACACAGCAAGAAACAAATGTCAAACATGCCCCGAAAACACAGAAACCAGCCCTGCATTCCCAGCATTAAATGTTTTCTGGCAAACACAGCCTCACACACAAAAAGGATCCCTGCTGGCCTCTCATCTGCCAGGGCTTCTGCATTAGTACAGGAACCCAGCAGGAAAAGAACCAGTAGGGCTCTCCCCATCTTTCACCCTCCTGCAAATAAATATTTCTCCAAAGGACTGAATATTTTCCAGAGGGAAAACCCTTGCAGAAGTGAGGGCAACAGCAATGAGTTTTGCCCAGAGCTGTTGCCCTCGGTAGCTGCGTTTGGGGATTAACCTGCCAGCAATTCCAGTATTTGCATCCCAAACTGCACTTACCATCACCATTCCTGAGCAACCTGGTGTTGGGTGCATTCCCTCCTTGTGCAGCTATGTACTTTCCTTCACCTTCCCGAAGAGAACTGCTCCCCCTGAGAAGCTTCAAACAGAAAGCTTCAAAATTCAAGATTATTTTTTTTTTTCCTCTGCCCTACCTTGCTGGAGACCATCCAGGATTTACAGTTCTGGGGCTGAATTCTTCTCTCTAAAGTACCAGCAGTGAGGGTAAAGGAGCAAGACCCAGGAAAATGAGCTCAGAATCAAGCCACCCAGGTTTCCGTGCCCTGGATCGGCCAGGGACGAGAATGCTGCATGAAGAGTCGCTTTGCTCAAGGGAAAGAAAAGAGTGTGCTTCATGCAGCAGGAGCATCTCCAGCTGGTAATCTCCAAAACAAACAGTACTGGGGATGAAAGAACCATGCCCTTTACGCTGCTCTTGCGGTACACATTTGCTGTAATGTTCCCAACACAGACTTCTACTAGGCTTCGCAAAAAGAAAAGCACTTAAGACATTTCAAACTTAACAAAGCAAAATGCATATGCATTACAGTGCAGCAATGTGAAATTGAACTGGCAGTTAAACGGACTGACTGGAGCAGTTAGAGTTATTTTATATCTGATTTCAATTATTCTGCTATGCAAGGAGGTGAAGGTCATGGAACAATTTAGTGGCAGGGCTGCAGAGGGATCCCCAGTGACTGACAACTAAACCCTCCTCCCCTCCAGTCCTGGCCTATCTCTTAACTACCAAACAGCACAGGAGCCCCTTATCAGCAAGTGACAGATGCAAGTGGGTCTCCGGGATGGAAAAAGGAGAAAAAGAGGGTCCCTCAGGTTCCAAGGGGGATGAGAGGTTGCTGGAGACATCACTTTTCACTATCTATTATTCTTATTTTTCATTAGATAACACAGAGCAAATATACTTGGCTATTAAGCAGAAAGGGACCAAGGGACCCAAAAAAGACAAATTAATTCTTGATTTATGAGCAGAAAATGCAATAACCGTAAGGGGAAATCAGCATATTGCTTATGTACTAAATGATCGCTTCATAGACAAAACTGGGAATAAATCCAGGAATAACGAATAAAAGCAGAAGGGCCATGGTTGTAGTGCTGGGGCTCTAATCCAGAAAGGAACATTTTGGAGAGCACTATTAATTCAGTCACCTGGAGGAATAACAGTATTACTGCAAAACAGCGTTTAGACTTACTGTATAGCAGGGCTAATCCAGACCAAAGGTTTTCAGAACCCAAACATCAAAAAGGTTTTTGTACGTATGTACGTATACTTATGTGCGAGTATGTGTGCTTATAAAGTTTTTGAACTCCCGTAGCATCTTCTGCTTCTCTTGTCCCCCCCACCTCACATCTCCACTAGTGAGCTGGAATCCTGTTCACACCCTCCTGTTATTCCACCCTTGACTTACACACACAGCTGTACTATAGGGACCGTGCACTGCTACAGGGTGCTGAGCTCTGGCAAACTTATCTCAGCTCTGATCTAACTCTGCTATAACTGAGGGCTAGGAAAGATGCACGGGGACCTGGGCAAAGTGGTGAACTCTTAGAGCTGAAGGATGGGACGCTGGAAATTGTGAGTGAAGTGAGTAACAGCTCAGGGCTAAGGAAACGGGACCCAGGGCAGTCTGACTTCTGTCAGCCAAGGAAAGGCTGTCACACAGGAAGGATGAGCAGACTAGAAAGCGTTCAGCCTTTCAAGATACACCACTTAAAGCACAAAGCAATCGCAGCCTTGGTGCACGCTTAGCACCCAGATAGAGTAACAAATAAACATATGATGGGTGGGTGACAGAAGACTAATAACCAACAGGAAAGCATATGGAAACTACTGTATGCAAGGGAAGCTAATAACATAAGGTAGCATAGAAAAAGTATAATGAAAAACTCAGCTCATGGTCATACAAACTGGAATCCTAAATGTAGTTTATCACCAGTGTGTGAACAGTGCTGTGCTGGTATATTTGCTATTTCCCATAATGACTACTGAAATGAAGAAGTGACAAATCCAACTTTTACTCACATCTATAGTTAGAAGCAACTTCAATAGGACAAGACCCCCAGTTTGGAAGAAACGGAGCAAAAAAACCACACTGATGCATCTCAGTATATATATTGAGCAATATATACCAGCACTTCCAGTCAAGAAGTAAACTGGATGAAACATCAGCACAGCTATATCTTTCTCTAAAGAATCCTTTAATGACTGCTGTTAAAAGAAAGACACAAATAACAAGTAACAACTCTCACACACATGAGGCAGAACTTCTACTTTAGGAAGGTGAACAAAGCTCAGTTTGGGTTGTAGAGAAGATAGAGCAAGTGCCAATTAATCATCTATGTCCAATTATCATCTCCATTTGGACATTGACTGCAACTCTTTGGATGCAGTCATCCAGACAATTACTTATCCATTGAATAATCTATCCATCAAATCCACATTCACTGCTTCAATCACGAAAAGACTTTTTAAAATAAAACAGGTAAATAAGCCAATTAGAAATTGTACAAAACCCTGATTAATATTTCATATTTTAAAATAACGTACAGCTGGGATAGCCCAGCAGGCAAGATTCATTCGGGCCACATTTGCAATGATCTCACCTCATTCTCTTTCTTAGACAGATATTAAAGGGATATAAAGCATCAAGGGAAATCCACCTGGGCATCAACTCCACCTCTACTCTCCTCTCTTTAGGTCCTCTCAATAGCCCTTAATCCCACACCCAGGCTCCACAACCTGTCCCCAGACCACATCTCCAGCAGCGCTGAATGCAATTACTGAAATTGATGTGCTGCTTTTGTTAAGACCATGGTATCAATAAACAGGAGTAAAACAAGCTGCTAAGGAAGATGCGGGAAATTTATTAGAATAGATGCATGCAGTGGCTGGCATAATAACTGTTGATGGCCAATTCATAAATCACAGCTGGATTCTTGGGGAGACTTGTAACTCCCAGGCGGCTTCCCTCATAAAACAACAACAGTTTGAGGAAACAAATGAGAGACTGCTGTTAAAGCCAGTACAAAACCTTTGCTATGCCAGTCGCAGCCTCAAAAACTAATGAGGAATCCATCAGTTTATGTTACCAGGCTCAGAAGCCACTAGAAATCTGCCTGGAAATGTCAGACAACAAGCGTCCTCACCCTCTTTTTCAGATGAGTAAGAAGTCACACCTCAGATGTGCTCTCTGACCTCTCCCAAGGCCTGCACTTTTAAGAGAGTCCAAAGGCCCAGAAAGCAATGCAGTACCTATCAAAGGTCACCCAGAACTTCAGAAGCACCCAGTCCCTGCAAGACCTCACCAGCAGGTCAAGACTGCCCACATCTGACACAGCAACCCAGGGCCACCGAGGAAGGTATCAAGGCAAATGGCAATCATCCAGGTCCTGGCATGAACATCACTGCAGGCAGGATGCGGCAAGAGTCCTGAAAGCATAGCTGTGTGGCTGAGCAACTCAACCAGCCAAATGGCATCTTGCTTTCAAGGTGACAGGCCCATTCAGAAGCAGGTCTGCATCATCCTCTGCTACACTAACCCCACAGTTTAGCAAGCCCAGTCTTGTAGTAGCCCAGCAGCAGAAACACCACATGTGCCAGTGTCCCAATCTTCTCCCAGGGGCAGCCACAACTGTCTCATTACCTGTCTCTGTCCCCAATACCCTCTGAAATAGAAACATGAGGGTGGTGGTGCTCTGGCCCAGGCCCATTCCCTCTGGTTTTCAGAAACCCCCAGGATGTGCAGTGTCCCTGACCACAAAATGCTGGTGACTAGCTATTCCCACGCCTAGCACATGGATGAACTGGCAAATGGGCATCAATTTGGGCTGCTGCCTAATCCAATCACTGCAGTCCTTACCTGTTATACATACCCTCTGTCCCATACCCCTATCTGTGGTGTTTAATCCATGTCAGTAGTAATAAGAGGGTAAGGGGGAGGACAGAAAGGGGTTTACAGATGACAAATGTTCCATGTAAATTTTTAATGGCAATAAATGTGTTTTATTTTTATGATGATTTATTGATGTGCTTATAAATGTATAGACTGCCTAAGGCATCATTCCATTGTATTAGCGGTTGTTGCTGCTGGAGTGATAAATAGCACCTCCTATGCAACAGGCTCAGGAGACTTCTTGTTATGCAAATAGTTTACCCCTTTGGGAGCTGCACTGTGTTAGGACCAGGACCATGAACTGCAGCCTGACAAGCTGTAACTGCTACAGCCCCTTGCAAAGCCTTCTCCTCTCCCTAGGATACCACCAGGAATATCTATAGACTCATGCTGTAGGTCTGTCAACTCATGCTGATAGGAGGTGAATATCTATAGGCTCATGCTGAAATGAAGTCTCAGAAGGACAGGCTCCTTCTCGAGGGGTCCATCTCACACACTGCCAGCCTGGCTGGTTTCATGAGGGCCACACAAGTACTTCCAACTGTGCAACACTGTTTACTGTATCACAACACATAGGCCTGCCTAGCAAGATGTGAATTCACTCAGGGCTGCCTGTTTCTCCAGCACGTGTTGCAACAATGCTACCATTTGGCACTCACACTGCATCTTTCAGTTAGGAATCTGAGAATGTTTTTTAGCAGCATCATTATCCTTGCTTTCTTTTCCTTGTGTAATGAAATAATTCACCTAAGTCCAAAACAGCATAAGTCACAAAATGGGAATGGGAAAAAGATTCTTCAGTTGCTCCACAGTCTGGAACTACTAGATTTTTTCCTCAATATATCTTAGAGCCGAGAAGAATTAACAAGGTGCACACTCTGACAATCTCACAGCAGTTTTATAAACCATTATCCATGAAACTGAGGCACAGGGATGGCAAGTTCCTTGGCTAAGGTCCTATAGCCAGTTAAGTGTCAGAAGCATTTAGTTTACAAACTACCCAGGGAAGAAAAGCAACACCACTTTGCTATTACAAACAAAAACTGAGTTAATAATAGAAAGCTCGGGAATAGATACTAACTGCTTGAATTCCTGTTCAACAGATAAGAAATGCATCTCCCACCACATCCCTTATGCACGGGCCTTTTGTTATTTTGGGTTGGTTTTTTTTTTAATCATTTCTCTTAGGAGATCCTACATACACACGTCACTTTACCAAGAGATTTACACTTTTCCTTAAGGCACAAGCAATAGGCAACAGACAACAGAAGTATCACAAAACTGGTCACAGTAAAGAATGATGCATATGTATTGACAGAAGAGAAATGCTGATGCCACGAGCTCCCTTCCAGGCAGTCAGCACCCAACAACATTCACACCCTCTGCACCGCTGGGCCCTCCTGACTTACAGCACACAACTCTGACCTCAAAGCTGAGGCTCTGGAGGCAGTGACTGCAGCAGCTGTGCATATCAAACAGCCCTGCACATGAAATGAGCAGTCAGTCAATAATAATTAACTGTAATAGATGTGATCAGGCTTGAAAGTGCTCGCTTTTTAAAAGCATCCCAATTCAACTTTAGCTCTTATCTTTTCTGGTTTGTTTTCTCCTGCCTTCCATGCTGCTAGCTTTGATGTCAAAAGTGAAGGAATAAGGGCTTCCAGTACCACTGCCATCATGGTAATAGGTGTGATAGACTCAGGCTTAGCACTATGTTATTGATTAAAATTTGTGAGAAGATGGTTTGGCAAGAGGCTTCAAACAGGAAAAAATAAATAAATTTTAAAAAGAGAAAGTAAAATATTTTTCACTCCCAGAAGTGTATTTCAAAAGACTGAAGGTCAGTTATCCAAGCAATTTACAGCCAGTCTCAACTATTTGGCTGGATTAGGGAGTGTAATACAATAGGGGAGTTCTCCTCACTCAGTCTCCCCATTCACCCTTCATTAGCAGCAGGTTTGAACGTCAGAATCGTTCAGAGTGCAGGGCATCTATATGGTTGAATAAAGCAGAAAAGAAGCATTTGCGAGTGGATCTTGGCAAATGCAGACTTGGAGAGTGTATGCTAACTAGCAAGCATTGCAGGAAGATTTAAAAGCTTGAAAGACTGGGTTGGTGAGAAATCAGCAAGTGGGAACTGGGCACTTTAATCACCAAGGCAGCAATTTGATTGGTGGGGATTATCGGTTATTGGAGAAAGAGGCACAGAGATTTGGCAGCTGGAAAGTGGATTTGTATTGAAAAATTTGATTGTTTTGCACAAACCATCTCCCTCTCTCCTTCTGTATTGACCTGCCAGAGCCACGACATTTTCCTTCCCCAGGCCCTGCCACCGTGGCCAGAAAGCAGAGCCTTGATGCTCCTCTGCTCCCACCATGCTGTGCCACACACCCAGCCCGGTACCATCTTAGCCACCAGTATTGGATCTTTCCAGTTCTTCCAACTGATTGTTTTAGCTACTCACAAGGCAGGCAGTAACAGTGGGTATCACATCCTGGATGGGTAAAGCAAGTCTTCCAGGTTGGTCTCGCCCGCAGCCAGGTACACGGCAGGATGTGAGCTGGTATGTCATTTGTATCCAAGGTCACTCTAACTGGGTTGGTGCCTTCCTGCTGCTCAAGCAAAGCATCCTCACACACCCATGTCAACCTTAAAAATGCTAAAACATGCCTGTGCAACGGAAGTGCTTTGTCTACCAAATACTGCAAAATGCACACACACAATGTCTCCCCCCAGGCAATAGGATTATGAACCCACGAGGCATACCTCTGCTCGTCTGTGTGCACAAGGGAGCAAAAAGGCTCTTCTGGTCATTCCTTCCTTTCATAGGTTATCAAATGCTCACTTTCTCTCTCCTCAGAGCAAACAAGAACTACAAGATCTTTCTGACCCAGATGTTTTATTTCAAATTGTTTTATAAGCTTCCATTCCCCCACATGCACAAAGCTGTTTTCCTCCCACAAGGGAGCAGAAGGGGTTAAAAGCCCACCCGCATTCCCTTTGATGGAGGCCATCCAGCCATGACCCTGGCTGAGTAGCAGACACATAGGAAGTGGATTATCAATAACTCTTTTTTCTACCTTCTTTCACCCTCTCTCCATACAACGTCAATGAGCTGGAAAATGAAAGGAATAATGCCGGTTTAAGAGGCCAATAATTAGGTCACAGCTGATCTCAGCTCGGATCAGCTGACAGCTGGTGCCTATCCTGCCCTGGTGAGCAAGGGGGCTTTCAGGACTCACAGGTTCAGGCAGCCTCTCCACTCCACCTCTTTGTTCCCAGGCTCCCAAAAAACAAAAATCGACAACAGCAATGCAAATCTACTAAGTTTCCGTTCTCAGGAGTTTACAGGGAGAAATGACTTTGCTTGCTTTTGTCCTAAAATACCTTAAATCCTATTTCCTGCTGCCTCACCACCACTGCGTCAGAGCAGCATCACGGCCGAGTTACTGCTCCCGTGCTGTCCCCCTTCTTCTCCCAACCCCATCCTGCCCACTCCCGAACATAATCTCAATGTTTGCTTGTTTTAGCCTCCATAATCCTGTTGTCTTGCAAATCTCCTCACCATAATCCTGCTTTTGTCTGTCAATACAATTTGTTTGCTGTGGGGAGGAAGGGAGGTGAAACGTTACTGGGAAGGGAGAAAGCCTTTGCTGCTGGTTTTTGAGGCTCTACTCATTTCAAGCACACCCTGGGAGATCTGGCCATGGTGTCCACATCCAAGAGGGGAGCTCACAGCCTCCAAGACTAAGAGTTTGCCAGGTCAGACCAGTGGCTGCTGCAGACTTCATAGCAGCAAGGATGTGGTGTTACACGTGCTTGCACTCGCTCCAGGGAGAGTGGGCAAGAAAAGCAAAGCAAGGGAAGGAGAGAAGCTCCACTCTCCCTTGAGGAAGGGCTTGCACTGTCATTTTTACCTGCACAAAGCAGGGGTAGGAGCTGAGGAGCAGGGCACTGCTGTAGGCAGCGACAGGCAAGGGAGGAAAGAACAAAGCCTGTACCACTTGCACGCTGACACAATGGTGATGGGCAGACAAACAAACTGGTAATTGATTGGTAGGAGCTGTGGCAATTTTGTGTGTTTGCATGAATAAAGAATCAGTTTAATCAGACTAATTCCTTCCAGTCAAAACACAACATGGGCTCCAGAACTCACAGCAAAATTCTGCTGCACCAGCCAAGTTTCACACTAGAACAAAGGGGCTACGAATTCCACCCAATTTGGATGCAAAACTGAGTCAGGCCAAGTGCCCAGAAAACACTTCTGAATTCAGACAACCATCCACTGGAAAAGGACAACGGATCATGAAACTAGGCAATGATTGTATGATTTGGGGGTTGTTTGCAAACATTTTAAAAAGAGATATGTACCTGAGCAAGGTACTCCTCAGGTCTGCTGAGGCAGATAGGAAAAAACAGGGCTCTCCAGGAGTGTCTGTGTCTTTCCAGGAGTGAAAGAAAACCAACAGACATGCTTTCAAGAGATTAAGAGAAGTATCATTAACACCCCTTTCCTCATGTCAGGTCTGTACCTCAGGTCTCCTGCTAGTATTAAAATGCTGCATTCAAAATATCTCTCCCTGTAGGGGAAGTCAGGCTCAAGCTCTTTGCGGAAAAAAAGGATTGTTGGATTTACACTGACCTAAGCTTCAGACCCAAGCACTTGGGATGCTCAAATCACACACAGATCAAGCTGCAGACACTGCTCATCCTGCACTTCCCATTGCAAACCTTGCTCTATTAAAATGGTTTTGTCCATTTTTCCCTGAAGTACATCATCTGAAAAAGTGCATTCTGGGAAGCATCACTCCAGTCAGTAGTTTTCACTACCATTCATGTAACATTTGGATTTCAGTCTGTAAGGTTTCTTTGCAATATTAAGAGTTAAGTCAATTAACTACGGAGTTCAGTTTATTGGAGATTTTAAGGCAGAACAAATACGCAGAGCTCATAAATCAAATAAACCAAAGGCCAGCAAGAACTATTAAAAAACTTCTGCACCCTTAAAGCAATATGAAGAGGATTGGTAATGCAGAAAGATTCTAGGAAAGGCAGTAAAGACTCTAGGAAAGGCATTTTATGAAGATGTTCATAAACTTACAGGAGCACAGTAGAAGACAGTATTCATGCTATGGGAATTTACAGACAAAACCAATGCTGCATAACCAGGGCTTTCACAAAGGGGCTGGTACTTGGAGGAAGAAACTGTGTGCAGAACTTGAAACAGCAGCTGGGACACTAAGGAATTCCAGTACTGCAAGAGTAGCCCATTCCCACACAAGATTCCAGAAGATCAGGAACCTGACATCCATCAGTTTATTCTATAATATGTTGTGGTTTAGCTTCCTCTAAGTGGGAGACCCCTTCCTCTCTCTTGCTCCTGCTGTTGCCCTCCAGTCACAGATTAATATATTCACTAATATTCCTCTGGTAACTCTGCCCAGCAAGGCCTCCAGAGATAACATAGCTTTTATCAGCAACTTCATCCCACTTTCATCCACCTGTTCTCACCTACCCAGGGCTGAATTTCTGTCATTTGTCATCTCACAGCAGTGTATCACACCATTTAATTTCTGAACAGTCATCATCTAAAAATACGCAGCTCGATATTGAACCAAAGAGAATATTTCCAGACAAGTCACAATATTTTGCACTTGCTTCAAAATCTGGTATAGGTCCTCCCCCCTCCTGTGGCAGGCCAGACAGTATTATTATGCCCATTGCAGAGACGAGGAACTTTAGTCAGAGCAAGGAAGCATCTCCTCCTCTAGCTGTGGCCGAGCTGGTAACCAGGTGATAAGGAACTAGATGATCCTGGTTAGTGGTTTCTGTTGCAACCTACAAGACTCCCTCTATACACACTTGCAATTTTAAACACTGTTGCTTAGAAGGAACTTTTTCTCCAAAGGTAATGTGCTCGAATGACAAGAAATAGCATTCCCTCTGCACCCTGGTAGAGAAACCATTGGTGGTCCACAGGACAGCACTCCACGGAGCCAGAACACCTGTGCCACTTTATCTAGATGGTTGTGTTTGCAGGGACAGTGATGCCATGGGATGCCATGGAAAGCCACTTGCTAAGGCCAGGGCTCCCTGTACTGGGTGGCAGATAAATTATACTGCAAGAGACTGGGACTGAGTGGCTTGTTTTTAAAAAGGAGCAGCTCTTATTCTAATATTTATTTAATATTTCAGTTCCTCATATTGGTTTACCAAGAGGCATCTTATCCACAGGGGAGCTGTAAACCTGCACAGCCAACCTCCTCCCTCCTCACACTTTACAGCCTCATTCCCACCACCTGGGATTCCAAAAAATGAAATGTGTCCAGTTTAGAAGTTTGAGGAAGCTCAGCTTCTCTGCTCCACTTCTTCCCTCACAGCACACCTGCATCTGCCTTACATTTTCCCACAGCAGAAAATTGGGTGTTTCAGAGATTCAGCCGTAAGATTCCCCCCGTGGTCAGGAGCAAAGTCAAAGTAAAGCCATGAGATAGCGAGTGTTTTGAGGAACTTGACATCCCTCCCTTTCACCCCAAAATATGCTAATAAAGGAAGGAAGGTGATGAAGTTTGAATGCAGGATCATCCTGCAGGCAGATGATGAGGTGACACTGACTCTTCAGCCCTTAGCTGTCAGGGACACACACCACACTGCTGAGCTCTAGAAGCTGCGAATAGTACATTCTGCTCAATCTAACACAGACACTGAAGAAAAAGGGTAATTTGTACCTCTGTAACTTCTTCTACCCTAGTGGATTCTGAGGCATTTTGAAATTGATATAAAGCTTCAGTATCACCAAATACAACCTTTTCCACCTGTTGTGAAACACAGCAGCTGAACAGCTACAGTACATAAGAGTTCAGAGCACAGCAGAGAAGGGGGTCAGAGAAACACCAAGACAGGGATGTGCTTTAGCAGTTTTGGCCAGGAGAGAAAAGTTTTGGCCAGGAGAGAAAAGCACATCATTACTATTAAACAAGTGATGATGTTTAAGTCAGAGAGCTCAGTTTTACACCCAGAATAAAAGCAAGTCACTGCAGCCTTCCTGCTTCCAATACCTTACTGGATGTGGGGTTTGCCTTGTTTTTTGATAGATGCATTTTTCAAGACTCAGTAACAGAAAAGCATTCAATTCTGCGATGTCAAAATTTATGATCAGAACAGGGTCTGACCTTAGATTACACAAAATGCAAGAGGTGCATCAGGATTTGTTTTAATAATCCATGTACAGAAGTTTGCTTGTGTGACTGTTTTACAACTGCTGACACCTTTGACTAAAACGATCCCCCCTGTTCCAGTGCAGCTTGTGAAATTTTAGTTCAGAAGATGTGAGGCTGAAACCTTGTAAACACATCAGCAGAAGCTGCTTCAGGTTCACTGCTGCATTACAGTGGATATAATTTGCTCTGTAATCCACTTAACTGGGACATGCTTCCCCAAGGAAGCATGTTTACCTACTGGATTCCACAAGGAACTGATTTAAGCCAGTAATACTTAAATGGCAATAACTACTATTTAACAAAGACATTAATTCTGCTCAATGGGAACAAAATGTTTCTGTTAAGGAAGTTTTTCTAAGACCTGCCAATGCATAATGTTAACTCCAGACCTCAGCAGGCTTACACTAGTTAAGCATCTTTCTAATTGGGACAAACAGTTGCTCCAGGTACAACATTCAAGCCCTCAGTTTGAGAATACTGTACAACCTGCATTAGAGTCAACCAGGATTTCAGATGGCCCACAGCTGCCAAGCAGCTCTCAATAATCTTTATCCCATTAGCCCCCATTCTACTTCCCTGAAATCAGTGGCAGCTCAGACTTTTGCTCCAACAGGAGAAAGTTAAGCTTTTATGGTCCTGTATTTAACTCCTGCTCCCTTTTGAGGCAGAAGGGATGCCGAGATGTTTTAGTAAGTGTATGTTACAATAACAATGCCATCAACATTGCTGAGAATGTTTTCTTTCTGCACAGCTGTGAAGCTGAGCATTTACCCCAAATTCTCTATCATGCCATTTATGTTGGGGCACATCTCACCCAACTAGGAGAAAGCCAATGGAACAGCCATGATAACATGGACTGTGATGTCCTGTCCATATTTTATGAATTCCAATGGGAACAAAGAGAAAATACAAGTGTAATTAGAAGACCCTCAATATACCTGAGAAAATAGATTTGGTTGGGAGGGGACATTAACAAGCCGGTACACAGCTCGCTCTGATCCAGATACAGCGTTCCACTGTTTGCTTTTCCACTGT
The DNA here is from genome assembly GCA_004320125.1 of Scolopax mira. Classification (NCBI taxonomy): domain Eukaryota; kingdom Metazoa; phylum Chordata; class Aves; order Charadriiformes; family Scolopacidae; genus Scolopax; species Scolopax mira. Next base: position 232,116 of record BJBW01005244.1, on the reverse strand, counting down.
TTTTCTGCACTAATTCACACAGTAATTAATTCCAGCCTCTCCACACACACGTTCATTTTACTTGACAAGCAAGTCATGAAAAAAGTCCATTCTCACAAAAAAAGAATATAGGGCAGCTCTCAGATGTTGCCTTTCTTCTTAGCAAAGAAAATCTCATTGCATCTGCTGGGCCACTTTTCTCACCCTTCGCTCTTCACTCTGCACCCCCTGTCCCAGCTCAGGTCTCTTGTTTCTCCCAAGCCTCCCCCTACACCAGAGAACAGTTTTTCATAAAATGCTTTCTTTCAGATGAAAAAGGAAAACTGGCTACTGAAACGGCTGGGCACCTATCTCCCTGTACAAATAATGAATCCATTAATGGCCATGAGGAGAGGAATAAATGCATTAAGAGGCTTAGCAAATCACTCAGAGAAGCACAGACTCTACCTTCCATGCTCCCTTTTCTTCACTGACAGTTTAACCCACAGCAGCAGTGCCAGGAAGTTAAAAAAAAAAAAAAAGAAGATAAAATACCAAGTTGTTGATCTCACTTTAAAATACTCACTTGTTCTCCTGCCTTCTGCCAGCTGCCGTTCCGTTATTATTCTGTCTGTATTATTTATAGTCTGTTTTCTAAATCAGTATTCTTTTAAGAAATGAGGTAACTGTTTTTAATTCTCCAGTATGTCTCTGTGTCAAGGTGGAAGAGAGAAGTAACCATAATTCAAAACACCAGCGATGGCAACAGAAGATCACAACTCCATCAGCAGTTGAAATCTAGACAATGCTACTTCAGAGCTGAAGTCACAGTTACCTGATTAATGCTCATCTTCAAAAAAAAAAAAACCCACGAAAAACCAAAATCCAAATGGAAGTTATATATCATACAAATTTTACAAGAAAAAGGCAAACAATGAGATTTTCAAAACTGTTAACCTAATTTTCACTATACCATCAAGCACTGCTGCTCTATGTAGAATCCTGCAGGTGGAAAATACAGATCTGAAAAGTCCCAAGAAAACACCATGATTCTTTTATTGCCAGTAGATGAAACACTAAATAAAACATAATAAATACTTTAACTTGCAATTCTCACAGAGACCAAAGAAACACAGACTGGCTGATATGTACTTTCTCCTGCCATTCCCAGTGAGTGAGGAAACAAATGTGTTTGAAGAGGGCTGTTAAGCCCAAAATACACTGTATTGACAGATAAACCAGGAACCAAATCTATTCTCTGCCTCCCACCAGGCACTAGTTTGCTCAGGTCCCTTTCTGTTGGGGTAACAGGTGGCGCTGCTTGGGTTGTTTTTTAAAAAATATTAATTTCCACTTGCTTGACCTTTATATACCATCAAGTCTATGCATTTTTCACTCTCATAATCTTTTGTGGTCTCATTGCCATCTTGCAAGAGTAAAGCCTTATGTGCCCTCCAGGAGCCATGTCCAGATTTCTTCTCACACTAAACAATGCGTCCCAGCTGTATTAGTAAACAGCTATGTCTATCCCAATCTAACTAGTCTTCTGAAGACATCTGAAAAACATTTAATTCAGCTGAAGATTCCTTCCTTTCACTGAACAGATAAGGAAACTAAGCACTGAGTACTACCAACCAAATTCTCTTGTGTAATGCTCATGTTAGAGGCTCTGCTTCACAGTAGTCCAAGATAGCTAAGACTCAATTTTCACAGCACTCTCAACAAACAACAAAGAAGAATTAAAGCCATGCAGGAACCTAAGATCAAGCCCAAACTAAATATCCAAAGTCACTGACCACTTCTGGTCTGAGGTCTGACTGTAAGTCTGTGGAGAAACTAGGGACAAAGATCAAGAGCGCCCATGTCCTCGTTAATGACTGATCTACAAAGAACAGGTTTTTGAGACACCTACTATTTCCTGCACTCTGCCTAACATTTCGAATTAAGACAATGGGATTTAACTTGTAGAAATGACACTGTAGGTGTGAACTTGTTCTCCGGTTCATATTTGACTATGAAGAAACAGAATTCATCAGTCAACAGTTTAAGATATGATAATCTATCTTCTCACAAGCACAGCAGCAGGGAAGTGAGAATCAGAACATAAGTAGCTCTTCATACAAAACAGAAGCATAAAGGTGAAATATGTCCAGCTGAGCCACATGCACAGAAATACAAAGCCAATTGGGTAGTACGTGATAGTCGAGAGAAAATTTATGGCCCTTTTCTGGGGCCACCACACAATACAGCTGACCCATGCGCATTCATCCCTTTTCCTGCTACTAGATGCACAAGATGAAAACGCTTTTAGCTGACCAGTCTTTTAGTCCCACAGTCCAGTTCCAGGGAAAATGTACTTCTTGTTTGTAGAGCAATTGGTGATAATGCAAAGACTAAAGGCAGGAGCTGACTTAAGATGGAACTCCATGACCTCTCCTAGAAAATACCCATCAAGAAAATGCTGAACCGTGATGACACAAAATTGCCATACTTTTCTCATTTAGTCAAATCAGAGCATCAGTCACTGACACTCATAACTGGATCATCTCATCATCATTAGGTTTTCTACAGAACCTACTGTACTGCAGTAGCAGGCCATGCCGGTTAAGAAACCCAAAGCAGCTACTGGTATGGATTTATCCCAAGTCTGCAGGATCAAAAGGGCATCTTGGGAGAGAAGAAAGTGGCTGCTGCATAAATGGAACAACAGATTTGCCCTGATAGCCCCTGCAAGAGGTCTTGACGATTTCCTTGTTTCTTGTCTCCCAGAAAAGAGCCAACGCTCCCGTTCATTCCCATTTTCTTCACCTTTTCTCTGCCCTCCCACCCTACCTCAATTTCACCTTCTCTGCCCATTCTTATTTTTAATCCATCTGTCCCTCACCCTCCCATCCTCTCCGATAGAGCCATTGTCCTTGTTTTTCTCCTTTATTTGCTTTCCAGCAGGCGGATGGCAGCAGCGGTGCCTGCTTTGCAGCCTGCGACTCCGCTCCCTCGCTTCATTTTCCTCCCAGCTCAGGCTCGGGTGGTTCCGCCTCAGCGCCGCTCTCCAGAGACTCCCACAGCGAGGAGCAGCCTCGGCTCTGGCCTTCTCAAGCCTCAGTAGGTTTCGGGAGAGCACAGGAGGGAGGAGAGCGGCCACTGGAAGGGGAGAAATATGTCATACCCGCTGCCGTCAGCCATTTTGAAGGTCATAGCCGAGAAGCCCTCTCCTCCGCCTGCCAACTCAGAGCTGTCACGGGTGTCGCAAAGAAAAAGCCTCTGAGTGAGGGACTGATGTTCCCTGCAAGCCACTACTTCCTTAAAATAGGACAAAGAGAATGAGTAAGCTCAGCAAGGAGAAAAAAATAAAAGTAAGGTGAGAGGAACAGCCAGGCTCTCAGCCAGCGCCGGGCTGACAGCGAGAATGAGACATGGGAACAGCAGACCAACTACGCGCTAAATTTCTCACTTAAGAGCCTCATGTCCCTAAAGAAACAACGTGGTAAAAGAGAGAGGATCCTGCCAGCTCAGGTCTTTCCCCTCCCAGAGCCTTTATCCCATTATGGAGACAAAAACCGTGCACTCTGATTATAGAGGTGCTCCCACTGTGCCGTCGACACACACCTCAGCCACCTTTCCTATTTTTGGCATTACCAAGGCACAGGATATAAGCCAGGCATTGCACAACCAACATATAAAGACAGTCTTTGTTCCAAAGAACACCGAAGCAAAATGTAAAGCAGGACGCTGCAGAGACACACACAGAGGACAGTGCATACCAGCATGATGCATTTTCTGTACAGTGGCTTGTTTTCCCTTCATTAATTCATCCTTGTTAGGAGCAGTAATCAACCGGAATAACAATAAAACTCACTGGCAATGTGATTATCTCTTCTACTCACAGATTTAGTTTTCAAATGATTCCCCTTGCAAATGGTTTACACAGCTCTTCCACGTAGGTCCAGTACCTACTGCTGTCAGGCAATTCCCGCGGCCAGTTTGTTGTGTTCTGTCTTGACTTCGTGACAACTGCTGATGCTCAATGTGTCCGGGGGGTGGGAAAGGATGTGCAGGGAACAGCATCAAATATTTCTTAAGCCAGAGGCCAGAAACACAACCTGCCCACACACAATTGGTGACTGCCGCTGGTAAGTGACCAAAGTGACCCATCCACAGCTCCAAACCAATGGTAGAGGTGACACTGGGAGATACCAGCTCAGTCTCAGCTGCATCTCTACTGTCCACACTGCCTGTAACGCAATGTGAGAAGCTCTAACCCTAGTGAAACTTTCATGCCTCATCACTTTGTCAACTTCAGAAGGAGCTCACACCTTCTGAGCTCCTCTAAAATCAACACCCCAGTGGTTTCTCACACATAGCAGAGCAAGTCCAGAATGATTAACTCCCAAAACTATCACTGATTTCTAGAAAATTTCTGGCATGAAGTAATTCAAACCATTCTTCTGAATCACCATCTCTTTTAAGAGGTTCCCTGTCTTTAGTGCTATCTAAGCACTATGCCAACATGTCTATCTGATTTTCTTTTGTTTTTTGTTTTAATCAGAGTTAGGTTGATGGTTGGACTAGATAATCTTAAAGGTCTCTTCCAACCTAGACAATTCTATGATTCTATCCAGCTGCTGACTAAAAATGCATCGCTCCTCAGCACAAAGACCTGAAAAGATACCAACAGCAAACCATACACTACTGAAGCTCACACCCATCATAGTTTTAACTAGCTGAACAGCTCTCCTGGCAAAATTTTGCCCTCAAATGCAGCACTAGAGTCACTTTATCCTGAAGAAATTAACATGAGAGAGAGATGAGATCTCTCCCCATAAGAAAAGGGGAGAAAAATAAATGAACAGGGGCAGCCAGAGCTTGCAAATTATCATGGACAAAGGACAGTCTCAAACAAGGAGTAATTCAACCGTGTCGAACACCTTTTCTCCTAATCAGACAAGAACACCCTTGCCGGCTGGGGAGAAGGCACACAGCCAAAAGCAGCTCAGAGATAGCAGAAGGTTAAGACACCAAAGCAGTCAAAACAGCTGCAGATATTTAGGCATCTATTTAGGCATCTTTGGCCAAGTTCATCACATATTATAGACAGGAAGATCTACAGATCCCCTCCCCACCAATTTTAAACAGTGAATTCCCTTCACACTTGTCACAAACCAAACTCTAAAGTGCCAGTCTTGAGTACTTAGTCTATGTCCTTTGATACTGGTTTGGGTAAATCCCGAAATAAATGAACTCGGAGAAATTTTTATTATTGAGGACAGGTGAGCTAGGATTTTACTTATGGCATCTTTAAATGTTTCATAATATTCTGTTTATTACCTCCTCCTGAAACTTTGGGTGAGTTCCTCCACCTTCTTTTGTTCTTTACCACTGATATAAATTGTATTTCCTTCTTTTTACTCTTGCATAGCACTGACAAGCATCAGCAGAGCTCTGTGGGCACCTCAGCCTAGAGCAGAGAGGGAACGCTTAGGGTAGTGTTGCGCTGGCAGAAACACACATAGCATTGAACTCAAACCATCAAGAGGAGGTATAAATAAAGACTGACATATGTTGACAGAGATGCAAATAACTGGATTTGCAGAACCTCTACCTGGCCCATGGCAGATGCTAAACAAGTTTTCATAAAAAATTCACCAGCATCTTCTGAAAACTAAAACTAAAAGTATCATTTATCACACTTTTTGGTCTGTACCCTGCCAGACTGGGCACCAGAGAGGAACAAAAAGGTGGTATTTCCTCCAGACAGTTTAGTCTATCAGTTACATTTTTGGGACATATGCTTCTGGTAATAGCCACAAAAAGACTGATCAATCTCCCTGCAACCCATGGAGAGTGGTAACAGGAAGCTAACCTAAGTCTTCTTACCACTACAGAGAAAATGGAAATTCAAAGGAGTTGAGCAGTTGAGCCCAAGGGCAGAAGGGAAAGAATGAAGAGGCAGGGACTGAGCCCTGCAAAGGCAGCCTGCTCTCATGGCTGCCAGACAGGCTGGAGCAGATGCTGAGAAGCACACGACTGCTGGCAAGGGCCACCCTGTTGTGGCAATAGCTCTTAGCCTCCCCACATGCACTGAATTCAGCCCCAGCAGTGGCCAGCCCGGCTTTCCCAGGCACTGCCAGGGGACACTGAGCTGCCACCCCTGGAGACCTCACACTGGCTACAGATTCAGCCCTACTCTACATCCACAACCACTGGAGCCGGGCAGGACACAGACACCCTCCCTACACAGCCATGAGTTCCACACTCACCCAATGCGATCATTAAGTATGTGCCAATTAGATAATGTGATGTCAAAAGTGAGAGTTCAGAAACGAGATATGAAGAATGAATAGGCTGAAGGGAGTTTATACATAGAAACATTAATCATGAGGTGTTTTTATTGCCTCTTGCTTAAATTCATCTTGAAAATAGGATTACACAAACCAACAGCAATATTTTTTCAGGGTACAACTCTGACTTTTGTGTCTGAAATTACAGACCCAAGCTTTCAGAATTGCCCCTGCAAATTATTACAGCTCTGTGTGAAAAGACAGTTGAATACCTTAGCAATGTCTTGTGCTGGCAATGGCTATGAGTATTAGGAGCAACGACTTGCCCGCTCTGCACATGAAAATCTGAATATTGACCTAAAAATATTCAGTCATTTTATTCCAAGACAATATCCACACCCAATTATTTAGTTTCAAGTACAGCCTTCATTAAAGGAATAACATGTCAGAATATATGATTGTGTTGTAAATTCATCTTCCTTTGAATCTACCTCTCCATATTGTGTTAAGCAAATTGCAATTTTTCCAACTTTTTTTCCGTGGTTTCAGATTTGTATCAGTTAAAATAAAAACACAACCAAAACAAAGAGATCGCATTGGCCAGGAGGGCGAATTACTATCCCTCATTCTCCAAATTTCAACACAAACTAGTTTGGGTTGGTTTTGGTTTTTTTTGTAATAAGTTTCTGTAGAAATTGATTGAGTAGGAAAGGCACCTTTCTCTTTTCAAATCCATCATTCGTTTGAAGAAGCAAAGATAATAGCATTTCTATCAAGCAATGATTTAAACTTTCTGAGCTAAATCTTCATCTGTACATGCTCGACAAAATGAGCAACACCGATTTACACAGCGGAGTCTTTGGTTTGATTATCAATAGCAGTTGATCCTGTATTGCCATACGCTACCCTACAGATAAAAGAACTGGTCTATTGTTAATCCAAGATCCTGCAGAGATACGAAGCACCGACACCGCATGGTTGCTTAAAATCAAGCCATTCAACTGTGTCTGGCGCATTTACTCTTTCACACTCAACACCTCATGTGACACTAAATGGATCTATGAAACAAGGCCCTGCTCGATTCGCTCCTCACACCTCACTGAGCCGAGAAGTAAAAACACAGACGTAGCCAGAGTCACGCTGGTATAAATGCAACTCTTGAGGAGAGCAGGGAGGGCCTCGTGGTTCTCCCCCCCTTTCTCCTTACAGCGTGTTAAATTGATCCAGGAAGCAGTTCATCTGAAAAAAAAAATACCTACTGACAATTTGTTTTAAACAAACAGTTGCTGGCAGATCCCCCATCTCCAGCGGCAGGCAAGTGTCTCAAAACACAAAAGGCAGGGAAACTGAAATTGAAAATTGATCTCGCTACGGCCACGTAGACTAGAGGAGTGATTTCCTAGCTGTGGATTTCCTAGCTGTGATTTTAAATAACTCTTTCTTCTCTCCCCCCTCCTTTCTCCCCATACACATTCACATTTCTTCCCCCGTATTCTCCATCTTTTGTCAAACAGGAACAAAGACGTTCACCATCTCTCTCCCTTTCCCCAGCCTTCTCATCAATATTCTATTACCAAACAAGGCTTTAGTGTCTTTATTTTTTTTTTTTTCTTTAAATCAATAAGAAGCAAAGCAATGAGAGGGAAAAATTAAAATCCCCAGCAGATAAAGAAAAGGGTTTTTTAAAAAGCTAATCACTGCTAAACACCAACAGCTCACTGGAGCGTCACACACAGCTCCTGCTACAATCTGGTCCCATACCACCACACAGGTAAGCCACCAGGGCCTGCCTGCCAAAGACAACTGAGGCAGAAGAGAAAACAAAGACAAATAAAGCTTTCAGAGTTGTTTTTCATGGGTGGTTGTCACCTGGACATCACAATCTGGGAATGCAAGGGTTCGTAAGGCCTGGCATCTGGGTGAAGGTGGCACTGGGGAAGGCTCATGAGTCCAGTCCCTGTATTTGAGACCTGCCTCAGATCCCAGCTGGAGGCAGGGGCAGCTGAGCATCTTTACAACTTTTCTGCAGTGGAAGTTCCTGCTCCTCTCCTGGGCCTATCCCTTCTCTCCTTGGCACATCCACCTGACGTGGGCCGGGCTTAGCTGCGCTGCTATATTTATATACACACATACATGCACCAAAGTAATATATATGTGATATGCAATACCTGGCACCTTCAAATGTATTCTCATACACATTTCAGGTCACAGGACCCTGAAATTATTTAGAACAGCAGCATATGAGAGGAAGAAAACAAGTTCCTTTGAGATTTCCAGCTTGATTTTTTATGCCCCTAGCTACAGCCAAGCACCAGATAAATACACTGGCCCAAATGCTACAACTACTTAACCCTCAGGGAAGTAAATCACAAAACCTGACTCCCGCTGGATCCCAGTTTGGCTGCAGGTCTCAAAAGATGTAGACGATTTCACAAGGAAGGCTACTGACTTAAAGGGAATGGACACATGGAAAGGTTGATTTCATTTACTTTGTTCCTTTTATTCATCTTGCAACACACTCCTTGCAGAACTGCAAAGTTAAAATACTATTTTATTTTTTTCTTCAGGTTAACAAATTCTGTTAGCCAACACAAAAGACAAGGAGAGACAGATGAAGTAATTCGGGTGTGTCCCATGCATGACTGATGACAATAAATAACATTTTTGTTCAGTCATATGCCTCTTCTGTTGTAACTAATGCTTCTTCATGATCAAAGGATCTTTCAGGAGACACAGCTGGACAGAGACACTACATGGCAGGGGAATGAAACAGCAGAAAACAGTCCCACCACAGTCAAAGTGTTTTCTGCAGAAATAGCATTAAACTAGAAAGTATAATCAACTCAAACATAGAGTTTGAGGGAATAGGAAAGGGAATAGGAAACTACACAGGTTTGACTCAAACCAGTTTTACATCTGTGGGCAGTATACATTGTTCTTCTGCCTGCTGACAAGCTTGAGTTACTGCTCCATCATCATGCACCTGCCCCAGCACAGATGATACCTCTGTGCTCTGTCCCAGTGCCTGCTGTACTGGAGAGCACTGGGCTGCACGGTTGTTTCTGTCAGAGAGAAGGTAAAAGAATCACCACCATCTTCTAGGCCTTTGGTTGGCACTTGACTTCCCTCATGGAAGAGTACAAACCAGCTCACAGAGAGCTTCCCATATTGCTTTCCGACCTTCACCTACCCTTCTGACAGTGACACAAGATTTCCAGGGTTCTGTTTTCTTATCCCATAAGGAAATACCTGCACATCCTCTGGTAGTGAGCAACAAGCTGAGCGGAGAAGTTTCCTGTTCTGGACCACCAAAGAAGAGAAAAGCAGCAGCAACAGAATTGGGGGAAACACCACGTGACAGTATGTCTATCCTCAGGAAAATGACCATGAGACAAAACCTGCTTGCTCAAACTAAAATCAATTCCATCTTCATTCCCAATTATCACTCACTAAAAAAAGTACAAGCACCCTTAAAATTAGGAGAGGCCCTACTTTGTCATTTCCTTTAACAAAGTAAAAATTTTCAGAGGACAAAACAGTGAGTCAAACAGGAGAGCTCTAAAGATAGTGTATGTATCAGCAGGACAAGACTCAGGTGACTCAGAAGAGAGTCTGAGAAGGTGCCACAAATCACCTCCATGCAGTGCTAGAGAGCACTGTGATGTTACAGGAGATGGGTTCTGCATTTCTGTTTAAGCACGAGGGCCCTCAAGCATTTACAATGAGCAAAAGCTCTTTCTCCCTCTGTACTGCTGTGGTGCACAGTGTGTTCTTTCCACTTGGTGGTGACATGGTCTTTCAGGTATGAAAAGATGACTCCTGCATAAATCCTTTGTAAAACACTTCCAAACTATGCGTGCCACAGAGGAAAAAATTATTACAATCTTGAATTCTTGCTTTTAAATATGCAGTGAATACAAGATGCTTGCCTGCGACAAGGAGATAAGAAGGGGCACAAGAACTTGGGCGAAATGTAGACTTACTTTACCAAGCATTTCTAAGTCAAACCACCAAAACCAGCATAGTAATGAGTTTAAAACCTTGCCCTATCCCTGTAATGAAGAAACACCTATGTCTTTTCTAATATCTTGCATTTTCCCCACAACTATACAGCTACCCATGATGCCAAAGCTAGGGCTTTTCCTCCCAGGTTGCCCTTCCTGTATTCAGACCCCTTCTTTGCTTTCCCATACAACTAGCACAAAGCAGGGACTTCCCTTTACTCTTCTGGCAGCACACACTACAGAAATTCCCCACAAACCTTTCAGAAGCAGTTGTTCTAACTTGTATGTTTAGCAGCTGTATTAATCAGAAGGGCAAACTAGGACTCAGGAACCTTTTGTTACGTTGTGAATTAATGGTTAAAGAAGGTAAAGCCATAAATTATTGGGTAAACCTCAGCAAGAAAGACCAAACTGGGAAAAAAAAAATAATAAGGCAATGGTTACCAATGGCTCAGGCAATAGAACAGTGTCACCAGTTAATGGCCACATTTAGCGGAGTAAGAATATATTCAGAAATGGCTCCCCCCAAAAATACACTGTAAGGAACAGTAAGGCATGGGCAGAGGGTATGAATTTGACAGAGGAGAAGATCCACTAGACCAAACCCTTCTGGATCCACAATAACAGGAATACAGCTCTGCACTAAGGACCCACAGCACACAGCTCAGGACACAAACACCTATAGATCAGTTAGCAGTGGGCAGCCCATCCAACACCTCCAGAAATACCAATCTGGGAGCAGTGTGTGATCCAGCTTATGCAGGAGAACAGAAACGGGAGGCCCAGCCTGCAAGAGGAGTCCCCAAACTGACAGGCCAGCTCCACCTGCAGAAACTCAAGAGCAAGCCAGCAAAGAGCACTCAAAGCTTGTAAATAATAACACACAGAAAATAAATGAACAATCTGACACATTCACAAGAAAAAAAAATGTGGCAGAAAAAGTAATTTCACACTACAATTATGGAAAAACAAATGTAGGGGAAGAAAACTGTTGTCTAAAGGAGAAGGACTGAAGGGACCCAAACATCTCAAGCCAAAACTTCCTTCATTTCACACAACTTTTTTTGTAAAGTTCTCTTTTGTGCAGACAAAATAAGGTCTGTCTCCCTATTCCACTCAAAGAAAAACAGATACTCAGATGCTCTTGTCTGTGATCAAGTAAAAGCTGCCAAGAAATGATGAGTTATCTATATTTTTCCTGCTGAACAAGGATCCATCAAACCAGTCAGATGAAAGAAGGTACCCAAAAGCCCAGAAACCAAATGCACCAAGATGAAAGGTCCAGAAGTTGACGCTCATCTCCCCAAGTCTCCAAACTTCATGGGAATGTAAGAGGGAAAAAAAAGGGGGCCAGTAACCACAGGTAACCACTCTAAGGTTAATCTCAGATTGGGAGGGGAAAACGCTTCTCAAGATTAATAGCTAAAGTACTCAGGGATTAGAGATTAGGAGGAGAATCCCGTTTGCTAGGATTAAGAGGGCTGGGTTCACATGAAAACCTCAACCAGTGAATTGCCTCCAGTAAAACAGCGGGTTTTATTATTATAATTATTATTTTATACTCCTCCAATAAATGAAAAACATCAGCAGGAGGGCAGCAAAATCCTTCAAAGGTTTAGAAAATAAAATCTCTGAGGAAAGGTTAAGGGAACACAGTCAAGATAAAAATCAGATATTAAAAACAAAACCAAAAAAAATCAGCTCATGTTATTAGTAACATGGCAGATTATAAGACTGAGAGTTAAAATAAAAAATCAACTGCACTTTCCAGAATCCATACTGTGTGGTCAATTTCTTTGCCCTTGTCTCAACTGGAGGTAGCTGAAGTGCGAGAATGGCAAAACTCACCCCTTTTGCATGTGAGGAAAGTAGACTTCGAACACCTGAGGGCTGATATTTTCCACACTACTCAATAAGGGCCACAACACTGCCCTGTGGGCCAGGACCACGCTACTGAGTCACCTGCTATAAGAAAACCTTTTCCTCCCTTGTAGCCTACTGCCACAGGCCCTCCACGTAACCACATCCTCTCTGTAGGCCAACATCAAAAATGCCTCATCATGCAACTTCACATCATTCTTCCCAAGCTGAGAGAGAATTGGGACATCCGATTACTTCAGCACATTTGGTCTTTCAGGTGTGCAAGAGCTGCAAAATTGCCATAGCACTGCACAGAAGAAAAGCAAGGCCATGAGGTTGCAGGTAATAATGCCATTTCCCGTAAGAGCCATACAGAGTGACAAGGGTTGTAACAGGAAGGAAAACGGAGCAGGTATTTTCAAATGCAGATGTTCTTGGATGTTTGCAAGGGACTTTTAGCTGCAGTACAGGCTAGGATGATCTTCAGTGTGCTTTAATAAGAAGATACAAGACCATCTACATATTTGCCCCTCAAATCATGTGCACCGGCTGAGAGAAAAAATTGGCTCCACTTTTCACTGAACAAGATCTCAAGGAGGAAGCTTTTTCTGTTGCAGGTCATTTGTAAGTTTTATTAAACTGGCTGTGTACAACAAAAAAAAAAATTATAAATCCAACCTTTGCTTTATCTGATGCCATATGGTGTCGCTGCCAGACTACCGAGCACCACTGGCCAGGGACTCCCAAGGGAGCAAAGCTCAGGAGGCTGGGGCACCATCCAGGTTGAGAAATCACAGTTTCCTATCATTTATTCCTCTGAATGAACCCTGGTCCTTTGGGGCTCCCAAGGCTGGTACAGCAGCAGCAGGTGGAGATCAAGCTGACTCATGGGGAAATGAAAGTGCAAGCACAGCACAGGTGGACTGAATTTGTACACATAGATAGAACTTCATTAACATACTGGAAGCACCACTGCCTCCTCCCACCTCGCCTGCAGCTGCGTCTCTACTCCTTTTCCCCTGCTATTCTTGGAAGCTAGATGACTCACCTTCCTGATGATACCAAGTCTAGTTGGCTCTGGGCCCTGACCCTTTTCTGTACAGCAAAGGCCAGGAGTTAGAATTTGCTTGGACATTTTCCCTCCGCACACGGCTAAGCCCAGCCATGTCTGCACAGGAGGATGGCAGCCTGGCACCAGCAGCATTTTGGTGTGAGCAAGGAACACTAACACCAAGATTCAGAGGAGCTTCACAGTCCACCTGCTTGCTTCTTACTGAGTAACAGACACTCAAGGGCAACAGAGGTTCTTGGAAGGAGCGAAGTGAAGAGGAATCTGCTGTGTAATAAAGTAGAAAGAAAAAGCCAAGCAAAGCGTGATGTATACATAAAGGACCAAGGTACACAAAAGCCCCTCCTAGTATCGATCTATGGCAAGGAGTAAGAAAGAAAAATACTGGGCAAGATCAAGAAATTGCAGGAATAAAGGATTAGTAAGTATTGAGAATCAGGTAGCTTAAAAAGAAACAAAACAAAAAGCAAACAGTGAAGCTGAGGAGATGTGATGGATGCATACATTAGCAGGGAAAGGGAACACTGAAGCAGAAAGGGTACACTCCATTGCTAAAGGGAGAAACAACGCTATCAGACACTTAAAAACTTCAGTTTACCAACATCATGATACTCCTTCACAAAGAACCCCCACTCTCCTCTCAGTCTGGTTTCACACCTATTTCTGTCACATCCCTAGAGGCACAGCCTCCCTGCTGCCACACACTGCCATTGAGTCATGGTTCCCTTACTCCATACAGTCATGGTTCCCTTACTCCTTTCCTTCCTTGACACACTCATTCCCCTCTTTCCTTGCACTACTGATCTCCAGTGCAGGTTACAGATCAAGCTCTCCAATAAAAGAATCTAGTTTTTCAATAAAAATATTATTTTTAAAAGCAAAAATTGAATCTGTGCTCTACTGTACAGGTGCTGGCAGCCAAAAAAGCTCTGCTGCCTTTCAGCTACCACAATAGAGAGAACATCAGACCACCTTCTGATCTTGGCTAAAGATCCACTGTTGGAGACTAATGTCTTCAAAGATGAAGACACATCAACTACTGCTGATGGGGAAGTTGGACTAGATTATCTCTAGAGGTCCCTTCCAACTCTTGTCAAATCCGTGAATGTGAGGTTTAATATAAAGATGCATTAGGGCTACGGAGAAAACATTCCACTGATAGGAGGGCCATCTCATAGCTCAGATAAAATTGAAAAACGGATGCCAGACAGTGGTGTGAATAGTATTATGTTTTAATTTAATAACACAAGCACACATTGTTATGATACCACCACACACTGGCATGAAGATGCTAATCATCACCAAAACCTACATGTTGCCAGTGCCCACTGGCACAATAGTGACAGGCAAAGCATCAGTCCTAATATAGCCCTGTCCTATAAAAACACAGAAATTTCACCGCGAATGGGGAGCTGCCCTGTCCACCATAATCACATCATTTGGCAAGAGCAGGAAAACTAAGAAAATGAGAATCAGCTCCTGACAAGAATAAACAAAGCATAAAAGAAAAATACCAAAAAAACCCTCCCTTCAATTGAAATCCTCTGAAGAGAAAAAGCAGTAGACAGCAGAGCTCAATATGTTTGGCTGAGAAGAAAGTTATTTACAGCAAGGTCTGGCCTCTCACTGCCACCATGTAATTCCAGGCAATTGCACTTTCAAATAGATCTTTTTGGAGAAAATCAACAGTGGCTTTGCTTTCAATCTAGTGGAAAATGAAGTCCTGCAAACGCGTTACATAAAGCCGCAGCAGAAAACGCTGCACACACAGGCATGTGCTCTCAGGTGGAGGTTGGTGGGCTCATACTAAACCCTGACAGACCCTCTCCACATTTCCCACTCTCATATCACACACTGGATTTCCCATGTGTATCAGATACTGTGGCAATGACAGGTTTCCACAGGGAAAATCCTACTGCCTACATCAGTCCTGTCTCTCCAGGTACAAGGAGAAACGCCATCTGTGACTCTGATCTCCAAGGCTCAAAGAAGCTGTAAGCCTCCTGAACAAGGCTGAGAGCCGTGAGGACTATGCCTCACAGTCTTATGAGGCATATATACCTGCCTCCAAAGGATTGTCCTAAAATTCACCACTGACTACACCCACACAATTATGCCCCACAGGCATCTTCAGTCAAAGATACTGAAGTGTCTACAAGGTTGTTTCCCAAGCCTTGTAGTGACCAGTATTGCCCTCATCAGTGTATCTGCAGCTCTCCACTCCTATAGAAAACCTGTCCCACTGGTGCCTTGTAATTCAAAAGCAACAGACACCAGCTTTGCAATGTTTTACGTCATCAACACCATACAGAATATTGTAGAAAATCATCCCTGAAACGGTTAATCTGAATATTCAACCTCAGAACAACTTTTGGAGGATGACTATTGTTTTAAATGGCTACCTGTGACTTCATATAGAGAGAGCTGAAGGCTGCATCACTATAAGAGGTCAACAACATGGAACTTACAAAGGTAGCACAGCCAGACTCCACATAATCTGTCGCCCCAGGCTGTTACTGGGCTTCACCTTCTCTCCCAGCCCACATGCCAACATATATCCACGAGTGGACATATGCACACATACAGCCCCATCACCCATTTTGAAAAAAGGTCACATGATTTCAGTTACCTTCCCCAGGACAAGTCAGAGGGATGGTAAGCAGAAGGTAAAGCTAAGCTTTGAACCATCTGAGACTAGCTCAGATACTATTGCATTGTGAACACAGCAAAAGGAAAAGGTTAATTCCCACCGCACATTCCAGTAGGAAGAATTGTTAACTTGTCATTTTTCAATGTCTAGAACCAAGAAAAATCTAAGAGAAACCTGGAAGTAGCAACTCTAAAACAAGTTGAGATTAAGACAAATATGATCAATCCTTCTTATTGTTTCAGAAATACTGGAAGCTTTCCCCCAGGTCACCAAGTCCGGGTTCTGCAATACATCCAACAGTATGCTTCAACAAGCATGTAGCCCAAGCTTCTCAAGACACCTATTCCACTCATGCCTAAACACCCCAGGCCCCTGGACACCTCCAACACCTTACAGCAAACCCCTTCCAAAAACCTGCAGCCTGTCACTGTAAAATGAAAGAACAGTAGAGATTGAGTACACCACCACCACCCCACCTCTCTCAGGCAGAGAGTATGTTAAAGAGAAGCCTCCTATAATCTTCTGGAACAAACCATGCCCGTTGCTACAGTGAAAGGTGATCAAAAAAAAAAAAACAAAGCCTGACAATCCGACCAGAAGAAATTGAATTTTCTCTCCCCAAATCTGGCAATTGCT
Organism: Scolopax mira; assembly: GCA_004320125.1. Classification (NCBI taxonomy): domain Eukaryota; kingdom Metazoa; phylum Chordata; class Aves; order Charadriiformes; family Scolopacidae; genus Scolopax; species Scolopax mira. The sequence continues at coordinate 215,661 of BJBW01005244.1, read as the reverse complement.
TTAATCCTGACATTGTGAAGGGGACATGAAATCAGGCATCTGGGATAATTCAATGACAACGGGAGCACCGCTAGGCCCAGTGCAGCCTACAGGCTATCTCTAACTGAATCTAATCTGCACTGCAGCAGAGGAAGGTGGAAAAATTAACAGCCAGAAGCCTATTTGCACAAAAGGTGGAAAACGTTCCCTATCCTTTCTCGGCAACCGGACCAGTAAAGCCCCTTTATAGGATCAAGCACTGACCTACTGACTGCAAAGGCCTAGAAACCCTTTTCACTTCTCACAGGTCTCCACAAACTGCAAGGCACTCACAGCCAGCATTCTCTGTCCCCTGGCTACTCCTGCTGCAGTAGGAGACAAAATAATTCAATGCAATGTTGTAAATCCAAAAGGAGTTTCAAGAGGATGCAAATGCAAAAGGGGTTTCAAACACTGCAGCTTCTGCTAAGGAAATAAAGAGTAAATACAATTTTTAAAAAGTGTTAGCAAATGCACTATCAATTCAGTCTCGCCAGCTGTTTCAACAGCACATAACACGGTCACTTAAGACTTCACAGAAACAGCGGGGAGGAGAATCCAGGATCTTCTCCAAAAATGCATACCTCTGCCACCCACACAGAGGAAGCACCACTCTTTTTTTTAGCTCTGTAAAAGACTTAAGATTTGATGTACATAACCTCGTTTTTCTGGCAGCCTCCACTAGAGGACTTTTCTTCCCAGGAGCCATTAAATACACCATTAATCAGATTACAAAGTGATAGGTGTTTCAAAGGAAACCCTCTTCTTCCACCCCGAGCCTCCTGCAGGTGGAAACGGTACCAAAACAAATAGTGAGACACCCTACACGTGCATTTATCCTCCCCGAACATGAAAAGCTTCAGTTAATTGACATACACCCTGCACTTTGTGTGATTTACCAACACCACCAACAGCATAACAGAGGGAACGTGACATTGTAATGAATGGGACGCGAGCCCTTCCTGGAGCAGCACTGGGAAGAGCGCCAGGCCCCTCAGCCAGCATCAGCTCTCCCTGGCACTCCTTTGTGCCCATTTTCCACCCATTCCTGCCCCCTCCCCTCGCTGCCCGCAGGAGCCCATTTCTTTTCGGCATCGCTGCCAGCAGAGCCCTGCCATCCTGCAGCCCCAGGCGCCTGGTTGTCAGGCTCAAAACCCCCAGCACTCCAACACAAGGGAGCCCAAACAGTCCAGGCCCCGGGGGAAATAGCCTGCGGTTTTATCTCCTGAGCCACACCACCTCCCGATGCTGTGCACAAAGCAGATAACATCCTCCTGCATCTGAAGGGTACCCCTTTTAATCTTGTCACTACATATCCTCAGAATTATTATTCAGAGGAGGCATTTTAAGATAAATTAATTTAAAGCAATTTACGGCTATAGACTGAGCCACTACATCACTGAGCACATGGGGAAGCTCTATTCCACATTGGTGCCTTGTTCCCCTCCTAAAGAAAGACACAGCAACTCTTCACACGGCAACGTGTTTCTCAGCACATTGCACACAGCTATTTCTAGAAGGGTACAGATACGCAATCCAGTATCTAATGCATCATCATGGACAGGGGACCAAACTTCTGTCCTAGACAGTGATAAAGCCATGACATTTACAGCATTCAGAAGATCCACCCAATTAGTTTGGTATGCCAAGCTACGTGACTCTGCAATAATGTCAACTGAAAACGAGCAAGAGTAGCAATGAAGAGTACTATTTTTAAGAAGTTTCTGCTAAGTAGGTTCAGGGAGGCATAACATTCAAGGCTAAAAATCAAGCCACAAGCACTATCCCTGCATCCCCGTCTCTGACTCCCCCTTCTCTGAAGGAGACGTCCAGCAATAGTGCCTGGATGTTACATTTGCATTTTATTCGGTGTCCAGATCCAAGCCCCAGATAATCACCATACTTAGTGTTTCTACAGAAAGCTTAAAACCTTAATGGCCTGAATCATCAGAGCATTACTTCACTCTGATGCTAGCGTAAGTCTAATGCTTTTAACAGTTGCACTGCTGGAAAAATCAGTGATGTGATTGCAAAACTGAATGGCCTAAGTGTCTTACACAACTGCTCTAGGGGAAGGGATACAGAAACAGAAAGATGCGGGAAAAGCTTCTCTCAAGATGCATTGCAAGTTAGTTCTACTAATTTATAGAGTTAGTATGAATAAATCCCCATGACTCTGGAGTCCAAGTCATATCTGCATCAATTAAATTCACAATGGATCAAGTAAAGAAAAAAAATCCCCCTCCTCAATGCTATCTGAAGCAACCATCCAAAGTGGTTGCTTCCTCTCTCTTTCCTACTACACCAGCTACCACCTGACCCATCTGGGAAGCAGCCTCTCACTGCCTCAGCACTGGTGCCCACTTTGGATATCAAGGGTTCAAACTGGAGACAAAAATCCCTGGCAAATAGGGAAAAAAAAAAAACCTAACAAACTTCCCCCCCACCTTACATTTACCAGCGCAACTATGACACAGCCAGGGATCTGCACCTCACCCTGCTGCTTCCATTCCTGTAAGAATCCATACAACACCTGGGTACATATTACACTCTTTTTCACCCAACTCAACAACTAAACAAGGTCCAGACTCTCAGTAAAGTATGGCCATAGTAGTGCGTAAGCAACATTTCTGCTGAAGCTATTTGCTTATTTCTGGCTGGGCATATCCCTAGGTCCCAGCTGTGACAAGAGATCACAGTGCAAGATACTTGCTTTTCATACTTTCTTTTCTACAGTATTCAGGATAGCAAGCACTTCACGTGACACTTAGGCCTGCCAGCACGGTGAGGATAAGATGGGTCACTTCACTTGGCAAGAGTAGTTCTGGATACTGTAAGTCTGACATATAACACATGGACTGGAGGAAGAGACTCTCAAATAAGCATTTAGATCAAAAGGTGCATAAACAACCGTGGGAAAGTTCACTCAGCTCTAGTTTCCAAGCAGGGGAGGGACTCTATCCTCACAAATATTTGCTGTACTACTGCCTTGTCAAGACTTGCTTCAGAAAGCAGTAGTAATTATGTTTCTCAATCTTCTCTTGGAAAAGTTTATCACAATGTGCAAAATGTTTTGGTAAAGTGAAAAATTCTTTCAATTTCTCCTCTGCATAATTTCACTTAGGAGTGTATGCAAAATCCCTCTAAACCCTCTGAAGAAATCCAATAATAGCCAGTGTGGATAAGTTTCTGTTTCTCATATGCTTATAGCTCTATAGGAAAAACTCACTTTTGAGTAATCACCCAGTGTGGCTTCCTTAGGCATAAAATGAGTGTAAACATTTTTGGATTTTTTTTTTTTTTTACTGCAAGAGTGAGGCCCAACTCAAAACCAGAATCCATGTACCTATGAATATTTACAAAACATATGCCACCACTGTGTTTAGCCACCGGAGCATGCATATTTCAGGTTGTCTTGAGCTCATGTTATCTTTGATAACGGGGAATCCTTGTTTAAAAACCCCAACCTGAAAGAGTCATAGAGCACTCACCTTCTCATACAATAAACTATGAGATAAAGGCAGAGCAGTGGAGCTGGGAGCCTTTAGTATCCACATCACTGAAACTTTCATCAGGAGTGAGAACAGGCAACTTCGAAATGCATGATCTAAGGTTCCTCTAAAACAAAGTACTAAGGAAATTGGGTCAAAAAGAGCCCCAACACAGTGTTAATTATTGTCAAGATTTTAATCGCAACCCAACCAAAGGATTTCAAAATTATGACTCTTACTGCAACCACATCTTAATCTCAATGCTAAGATGTTATTTCTTTCACCATGTTGTTGGGTTTGTCTACCATATATCATCCTATTCTCAATTTTTATCTTACATATATTTATTCCTTCTGCAGAGTAAATATCATCCTGGAAATAAAGTGCAGTGTTTATTTATGGCTGAAATAACTGTTTGCAAGGAGTAAAAGAAAATTTGTCTCATCTGTGGAAAAGTTTCAAAAGCAGAGAGACTAGCCAGCCTATTTCTCTAAATGGCAAACAACTGGTGATGGCCCCTACCCTCGACAAATGCTTTCAGAAATTCATCTCCTTGAGAAACAAATCAAAGCAATACTCAAAGGACTTTTCTCACTTTCTGTGCAAACTTCTTAAGATTCATTGCCCAATTTGGGGTTGGAAGCAAGATATTTATTTTTTCGTTGGTCAAAAGTCATCTTAGAACGAGTCCATCTGAGATGGCCACAGAGCAGACAATCAGGAATACAAAGACATCCATCCTCCCAGCTTATCCAAACCATGACAGTTCCCAGTGCTTTAAGCTATCACCAAAAATAAAAAAAGCATTATTTTTGCCCACCTTCAAAACCAGCAGATTACAAGAACTCTACACCCATAGAGGGAGAGTTGACTTTAAAGAGCCCACTGCCTATTTATGAAAGTCTACAAATAACTCTGGTATTGTAACCACATTTCAGTTCAAATAGTAACAGTTTAGCTACAACAGATTTTTCTACAATATGTCAAATAGATATGTTTTTTCTCATTTATTAAGCTATATAAAAAATAATCTGAAACTAATATGTGCAATTGATTAAACGGATTCCTCTATATGGATTGTAAAGTTTGTTGTTTAATTCAAATAGGTAGATGACTTAAATTGCCATTTGTTTTTTAATTACAGCAATGATTTGCACCTTCCTGCCCTAATATTTTCTCTCATATTGCTCTTCATACTGTATTACACTAGGACTTGGAACATATTTGTGAAATATAGCATCTCGTTGTCTTGATTCCCACAATACATGCAGGAGTCAAGTGCCTTGCCCAAGACTGTAGGCTCAACCAGCAGAATTGCATTTGCAGATGAAGAACATCTACATCAGTGCCTTCTGCAGAACCTACATACATTTCTCTCTAGGATGCTGGGTGGGGGTTTTTTTTCATTTCTACAATGCACATCAGTGGGCAGATAAACTGCATGCTCGAGATTTTACCTGTTATGAGGAGGTGAACTGGAATGACTTAGCTGGGGTCACTGCTTTGAAAGCAAGGTCAACCCACCACACTGATACAGAAAGTCACATGAGCCATTGATCATTATTTTTCCTACACCAAATAGGTACCATACAAAGGAGGCGTGAATATAGATGGTTTACATTAGCACAAACTGCCTCAATTGGTTTGCTTCATCCTTCCTCATCATTTATTTTGCAGTCACCTCTATATTGCTGAATCGTGTTGGTACATGTTGAATCATAATGAGGTACCAGGGCATCAGACTCCACCTCTGTTTCTGTCTCCCTGTGGTAAGCAGTGGCACCAGGACCAGCATTTGCTGAGGTTTCTGGACACTGGTGGAAAATCATTTAAGGGAACTGTGGAATAGATACACATGTTGACACTGACTTCCAGAAATGTCACACAGTGCTTCAATTGCAACTTGCATCAAAAGTTCTTCCTATAAATAAAAATTATGTAGCCCAGTTAGACTCGGTGTGTATCCTTTAAGTGCTGCATGAAGCAACAGGTCTGTGAGAGGCTTACAGTGATCTGGACCTCATGATTTTGTAGCTAAGTCCCACTGGCCAGCCAGCAATCCAATTCCATATGATCATTTAGGTCACATCATGGCTCAACAGTAGGCTTATTTCAAAATCACAAATGAAAGTAAGAAGACAGGACAGAAGAAGAAGACTGAAGGGAATACAAGAGGAAAGCAGTAGATACACACTGACAAAGGGCTGATCACATAAGCTTCTACATGAAAACAAATTCCAAGGCAGCTTCCTGCATAACGGGTGGTGGCATCTTTCCCCAGATAAGCAACTGTGATGCTGCGTCTCTCCTGAAAAACTCTGACAACTTCATCAAACACAAGTGAGAGAGCCCTGGAGGTTAACCTTGAAAGCTCCCTGTTGGAATCTGCACGTATGACACCGCTGCCTGTTTCTTATTCCTTAGGAGAGAAAAATGCATCCACGCAAACTCATGTCTGTTGCCATTACAGATCCAATTTAAACAAGCCCTGTCACTTTGAGGATGGAAGAAATCCCAGAAACCTCCTGGCAGCTTGTTTGCCGTCTTTCCATGTGCTGATATAATATGCAGATTAGAGATTACTGCATTTTAACATTTTAGAAATAAACAATTGGATCTTGAGTGGGGCACAACTGCCTCAGGAATGCCAGCTTTTATTACAAGAGGAATGAAACAGAACAAACTGGAGACCCCATCACAGGCAGGTGCTGCTTTAAAGGAGATTATCTGACAAGCTTCTAGTTGAGTGCTGTTGCTGGGTCTGACTATGAATTACCATGTGATTGGCAGAGATGTTTAGCACACCGCAAAAATAAAGCTGCAGTCACCAAAATTCAGAGCAATGCAGTTCCTCCTAGTGAAATCTGAAAAAGTTGCTGATGAAGGATTTTTATTCCATTTTATAGTGATTGTTTTTTTAAACACCAAACTACAAATGTGCCACATGAACCAGAGTGCAAAATACTAATTCAGGAGCCACTGACAATGTTCTAGAGTAGAAGTCTGACAAGCCAGAGAGGACACAGTGGCTTCAACTATGGAGTCCATGGGACCACAGACCAGTCATTCTCCCCTCAAGCTTTGGTGGTTCCGAATTGTTAACAAATCTATCCTCATAAACAATCAGTCAGTGGGAACCTCTACTTCTGAATCTCTACTTCTAGCTACAGAAGTTATAATTGCTCTTAGAGGGGTAATTCCAGAGTTCAGGTTTCTGCAGAAAGAGCTGAAAACTTCCTTGGATGTTTCCCTCTGAATCAATAATGAAGCAAGATCTTTGTGAGGAAATAACCCACTTGCTTATTGAGTAGGGTATCTTGGTATCAGTCAGTTCTCCAACCTTACGCTATATTGATTGTGATCACTAGAGGCTGCAGTATGACTGGAGAGGTCATCCGGGCACAGACGAAAAGTGAGGGCTTTCCCCAACATGTTTTTTTTAAAAATCTCACAAGCAACAAAGCTAGTTCAGATATCCTGCTTGCCAACATCAGTAATTATTCCCTTTGAAGTTTCAATCAGATGGGAAATTTTTTCTTCATTCCTGTCCTTAACTGCCCAAGTTGAATTAGCATGCTGTTAAATGACAAAACATCAGTTGCAAGCTAAATAAATCCTCCTGTCCACACAATTCTGAAAGCACTTTGAGATCCTTCAAGATGAAAGATGCTTAAGAACAATTGTGGTGTGTCCATTAATGCATAGTCGCAATGAGTACTGCAATCTTTTCATTTATTCAATAATAAATTGATTTCTTCCCTGGAGCTGATTTTTCCCTTGTGCCAGGGCCGATCTCCGATTTTCTTCCTTGATGTAGCAGTAAAAGATTAAATTGCTCTTGGTGCTCAGCTCCCAGGCAAACAATGTTCTCTAAGGATCAGACTTTAACATTTTATCATCTGGTTCAATGGTCTATCTTTGCAATGTCTGCTTAAGTGGTGGAGACCCAAGACTGTACTCTCCTAGTTCAGCTCTAGAAATAATTTCTTTTTTCTTTTAAGATCTATGGGGTTTGTGGAGCAATTCTCAAGTCCAGACTGGTGAGCAGAGGTTAATCTAATATGATACAGTGATAAGTTGTTAACCAACATATCACCAAAGAAAGTAGCATTATCACACCCACCTTATTTCAACACAAGAAAGAACTCTGAAACATAAAGGAGTTCAAACACAGCAGCGGAGGGAATTCTTCCCCCTCATTTAATCTGTACACTAGCAACATCCATCACAATCCTTTCCTCAAAGCTTTATAATATGGTAATTTTTCCAAGCTTTCTTTCCTCCTAGTCCTTAACCTTAGATTCCCACAAATGGCCTTCTCACGGAAGACATCTCACTTTGGGCATACCTTGCAGCAGAAACCACCCCACCCTGCACAGGAGATGCACAAGGAGCCAGGAGAGTCCTGCAGGGAGAGAGGCAGGTTCTGGGCACAGCTTGTAGGCAAGAAAGGCTTTACTCTCATATTTACATGTAACAAGGTGCTCTGTTCTCCAATATAACCTCTTGTGCAAGCTGTGAGACACTTAAGAAAACCATGCATGTCACTGCCAGCTGCCACATGGAGCAGTGACCCGTCACCTGCTGCAGGAGGGACTGTGTGCTTCATTCACACGTCAGGGCTGTGCCCGGCCTCAGCAGCACCTCACCTCTCTGCTCCACAGGCCTCTGGTCTGAAGGGTACCCAACACCAAGAAAGGAAGTCACACTGAGTATAACAAATAACATTTGAAGCCCAAAGCCAATCAAAACATGGGCAATCCAACTTTCATCAGTACTACAATGCAAGTACTGCTGCATAGGGGTTGATGGTTTTTATTCCACTCTCTCTTGCTGGTCTCTCGTTCATCCCCTTGCTCCAATATATCATCGCTTTCCTTGGAAAGAAGTCCTCTTTGTCCATAAAAAGTTTGCAAGAGACAAGAAAACTGCTGGACAGCTTGCATAGAAGGTGGGCACAGTATAACCCCCACTTTTCAATTTGCAAAACACTTCAACACAGAAAGTAGCAGTGCCTGTTTTAGCCTGTGCAGGGAAGCAGTAGTAATTGCCCAACCACTATGGCACAAGCATCTGGTGCTCTCCAAAAAAAGAAAAAAAAAAACCCTAATCTGTGCAGACCTGCTATGTTGATAAGGTCTTTCTGTCCCATTCACTCACAAATGGAAGGAGAATCACTGGGGTGCTCCAGATGGGTCGTGTTCCTAGAGGTCACACAGGCAACAGCATATTTTCTGCTTTCCCAGTTTCCCACTAGGCACCGTCCCTGCTTCCTGACAAGGAGCCTTGACTAAAAGGAGTAACAGACTGTCTGGTGCGTAGTCTAAAACTGTTTTGAACTGAGCTAAATCTGTTTTGAACCCAGTTGGCAGGCTCTTTGGAGGGGCCATGTCGCATGGATGTGGTTTATATTGCCTTCAAATCCTCAACCAGTTTGTTCCTCTAGTTGACTGTTGCACCTTAACAAGACACACACATTTGCTGAGTCAACTGACACTCAACATAGCAGCACCCCTTTGCATCCCATCCTACCTGAGCACTGGGCTCCACACTGAGCTGTAAAATCAGAATGCTCCAGGCAATTCAGTGGAGCGCTTCACACAACAACTAGACCCATGCAAATAACCAGAAATGAGTTATTTGACCATTTACCCAACACTTTCAGTGCCAGCCCCTCTGGCCTACTGCCATTGGCCTTGACAGTTATTTCATCACAGTTTCAGATGGATTAAGCAGCCAACTCCGTAGTAACATAAAAGGTCTCAGGGCTTGCAAAGGTTTTTTTGGTATTTAAATATATATTACCGTGCTCAGTTTCCTATTATTATATCTCATCAGATCCTTCCAAGCCTTCAGTGATTTCATTGAAATGTCTTTCTGCAGTATTTAGAATTCACTTAAAGGTCTCCCAGTGGTCCCCTTTGCCCACAGTATCTAGCAGCTCCATATCCTCTAGTGATCCAGCTAAGGGAAACCAATTCCTAGAGCAGCGTAATACATACCCTATCTATTCGTATCTCTTCCCCCAGAAAGAGAAGATGGCTCATTTCAAAACTTCTGGGCCAAAATCCACTGGAAGACAGTCAAAACAGACTTCTGTTGCCACTGTAAATAAGAAACTAGCAGTATCACAGAAAGGATTCAGAAGACCAAACTAATGATGCCGTCTTTTTCACAGAGACCATGCCACAAGGAGACACAGAAAAAGAAAAAGGCAACACATTTTGTCTCCCATACAGGTGATAACCCAATTCATCTCACAAGTGGTTAAAACGAAACAAGATCAGGTGGCCACAGAGAGACAAACACTCTGTCCAAACCTCCACACCAGCTCTCTGTAAAACCCAGATTTTGCCTAGCTGTACAGAGCTTTCACATCCTGGCTGCTCGGAGATGGAATGGCAGAGGAAGACTGTTCCTCCTTGTAGCAAGTGCCTCTTTGCATTAGCTGTAGCAGATCTCAGTTCCTACAGGAATACAGCTTCTTCCCTCCCCATTGGGAGGATTAACACTTGTGCTCTCTACAAGCAACTGCTTGTCTTGCAACTCTAAAATAAGCACCTTTGAGGCGCCTACAGGATACACATTGCCTCTGGTTCCCTGCACTCTCGTCAAACTCTTGGGGTGATGCAAGCTGTCAGCCACACGATCCCACAGCTGAGGGGGGGGGAGCAACGCCCGTGCTCTCTATGGAGCGAGCAGACTTTTTGTAATTGCTTCTAAAAGCAAATTCCACTGGGCCCGGGGGAGGGCAGAGATGGGCACGTGTCTGTACATACTCACATAGAGGATCTCTTATTCTTTTCAGCTTCTCCTGTGCCAGCTTACTGACCTCCTGCAGGATTAATGAATTCCTCCGCCACCTCCTTGCTCTGACATCTGCTCAGGAGAACGGATGAGTAAGCAGGTAATCCAATTGGGCAGGAGCAAAGCAACGAGCCAATTCTCCCACGCGACTGTGCTACCCTACTGCTCTTTGGCACCGCCGGTCCCTAAAGGCCCACTACTCCAAGGAAAGCTTTGGAGCTCCTGCCCTGAGGAGGGCTGAAGAGATCTTCTCCACCTCCAGCTTATCTCATAGCTTCTGTAAGTATGACATAAAAGGCTGACTTCTCTTATTTTCCAAGATTTCAACACTAAGAAAACAAAAATGAAGCCTCGATTTCTCTTCATCTCCTCCTCACTTTCTGTCCAGCAAATCAGCACAAACAATTGCTTCCTCCCCTCCACAAATCAGACCAGGCAGATCAAGAAAGCTTTGAGACAATAGAAACAAATCAGATCCAAACAAAACACTCTCAGCAAAATTCTCAGGTACCCTTGAGAAAGTTAAAACAGTCAGTAATACTAGATGTTTGGGAATTAAGAACATAAAGTGTCCATAAGGTTAATCGAGTTCGTGTCAGGGTTAGGACAGGACTGGTCCGTACAAGTTACTGACCAGCACTTTTTTCTAGGGGTTGATTTTAAAGGCAAATCAACTTATTTTTTAACAATTCTCTTCCAAGATGCATTTCGATTCAATCAGTATAACAATTAAGACAATTCTGACTGATATTCAGGTGAATTCTTCTTTGTCCAGGCACTCCTGTTACCAGTACTTCACTTTCAGTTGCACCAAAAAAAATAATAATTCTTCCTCAGTTTATGCATTTTTTAGGATGCCGTTTGCCTTTCCCCATTTTACAGGCTTTCAATGAAGCACCTCATCATAGGAGAAGAAGAGACTCCCACCTCCACCATCTCCCATTCATACCTTATCACTAAAGGATCTGATAAAAATGAAGGTTGAAGAGTTTCAGGGAAAAAAAGCAAGAATGCAGACAGCCTCTTTTGTTCACTATGGGAATGTGTTCATCTCTGCTTGGCTCAAAATAGTATCTGACAAGAGTGAATCACACAAGTTCAGAAAAACTCACAAGAAATAGGCAAAGAAATCTATAGCTGCCTTCCTCAATCTCACTCCCTGCCTGCTGCCTTATTGACTTCTGCTGCCTGCATCAACAATTTGTAGCTTTCTCCTCCATAAAGGTAAGTACCAAAATAAGAGAGGAGTGGGGAGAAGGTGAAGTAGTGAATTACTGTGAGGACCTCCAGCACTGCCTCTTGCTGGGAGGGATAAAGAAAGGTCAATGAGGAAATGGACAGCACAATTCTTTCTTTCAAGAGAAGCCACTGAGCTAACTTACTATGAATAAAAATAGAATAGATTTTTACCTCACTTACATAAATATCTAAAATATCCCCAAATATCTTCATCAGGCCAGGTCTGGGGAAAAGAGAAGGAAAGAAGAAGGAGAAAAAAAAAATACTCAACATCCAGAAAACAGAAAGACCCAAGTTCAAGTCCTGAAGCTGATGCTCTCCCTAATCCTGAAAGAGAGGAGATGATGTTGCATAGCCCACATGCAATGTTGCATATCCAGCACACCACTAACCTCCAGGGGCTGGGGATAGAAGGAAGAACATCTACCTTCAGAGCACATTCATCTCTTTCCTTCTGTTTACTTACACTTTCAACAACCTTTTCTCTACTACTTTTTTTTTGTGCCAGTCTTCCCTCTGTTCCCCTAACATAGGAATTATACCTCCTGGCACTCTTTTACACATAACTAAACACACCAACCCAGAGATGAGATATTAATTGCATTTTTATGAATAGGGGGTCCAAGGACTGAAACCACACAATAAGCAGTAACATGTTGGAAAGGCCATACCCATTTCATTCCAAGGCACAGAAGGTCTGATTTGAATTTAGCTCCCATTTCTTTTCAAGTCAAAGAGAAAAGATAGATGTATGTTCTCTCCAAGCACTGGATTTATTTTTTTTTTACATCTTTCCTTTTCCTTCCCCTGACCCTTTCTATTTTCTGTTGCTTTAAACTTCCCTCCTTGTGGATGGTCCTAAGTTGCTGAAGAGCTGTACTCAATTTCAGATAGAAAACAAAGAGAAAAGCATTAGCCTTTGTGTGTATATATACATGTTATGTATATTTATATATGCATACACATCATTCTCTACACAAGTGTGTATATGAAACCCCCACTGCACTTGAGAACTAATCAAGGAATTATTGTGTGTAAATATACACACACACACCCTTTGCATATAGATTTGGTATTGATCACAATGAGAATGAAAAAATGGCAGGAGGGAGTATTTGGGACAACAGTCTTCTTGGAACCATAGCTGTAGCCACAGGGGAGGTTCCACACGTCGTGCACACAACAGTCAGCCCCAGTCCCTCACCCAAGCACACAGCACTTCCAGCCCTCTATATTCCAACGAGTTTCTGCTTGGTGGAAACCAAACCATAAGGAGAAAAGGCTGCTTATCTTGGCCTCAGCCCAGCACACAGTCAGCAGGCGCCCCGTGGTCACATCCAGACCTGAAAGCTGGAAGGTGCCTCCAGGTTTACAGTTCAAATGCCCATGAGGGGTGAGGGGAAAAAAAAATTATTAAAAAAAAAAAAATCAAAGCAAATGTTAGAAATTATTAGGAAAGGATCTCTGCCAGACAGCATCATTTTATGCCACCGGATTTATTTTTAAGAGAAAAAGATGAAATACAAACACTCTGAGCAGTAGTACTACAGAACTGTTTGATGACACAGATTTTAAATTCAGCCAGTGTAGAGCTACTAAAGAAAAACAAACAACCATAGTACTATAATGTTAAATTTGTTCAAATTTCTCAAGAGCCAGAGGGAAAGCTACAAGCAAAAATTTTTAGATACCATGCCTGAAACCCATTCAAACACTCTTCTAAAAATCTCTCAGTTTAAAACATTTTGGTCTGGCAGGCATAAAAAAGGAAGCAAATCGCTCATGGAGGCATAAAATATATGTATTTTGTTCCTCATTTGACAACTTAAGAGTTTGCAGGTTATTTTCTTAGTGTTATGTAGGATTTTTGAGGGTTTTTTTATATACATATTTTAGTTACATGCCAAATATACTGGGTTTTTTTAATGCAGTAATGCTCCTTTTTTAATTTGATTTTATTACACAGATAAGTAAAGCCTTAGATCATGGCCTGCAATCTTGCAGGCCTTAGGAAAGCCTGCAATCATGGCCAAACCTCCACACATCCATTCCCTAAAAGCCAAAACAAATAGGTTGTGTCCAGCTCTTCCACAAAAGTCATAACGAGGCTACATGACTTGGGTTTTGCTGTTTCATTTATAACTAATTGTTCTACAAGGAAAAAGAAAAAAAAATAAATGAAAAAAAGAAAATCCGAGTTTCAAAATAAGGATACTTTTTCTATAGAAAGACCTATCTAAATGGGAAGTCTTCCTACAGAATATGGTGAAAATTCCATTGCTTGAGTCAGCTCAAGCGACAGGATCAGCAGGCTCCCGTACAGAGTAGGTGTAACGGTGTGAATGGCAAACTCAGCCTTCCCGAGTGCCTCCTCTTCACATCTACAGCAGCATGAAGCATCCGTCTTCCCCCAAGCAGCACAGAGAAGGGAGGAATCTTTCTTGCATAGAGAATCATCTCGAGCAACACACTGTAGTCAAATTAAGTCAATGAGTCACACCATTATACCAAGGAAAAAAAACCAGACACGTGGTTATTTTTTCCTATGATGACCTTGATTCCATTCAGGCAGAGCAAATGTTCCTAGAAGAAGCTGAGAGCCAGGATACAGAGGAGGGAGAAGAAAAAGCACACACACAGTTTATTGGTTTGGTAAACTGGCATGCACTTTTACTTATCCAGTCCTCCAGAATCCATCAATTTAAGAGGGACAGCACAAGTCACCAGTCTCATCTCACAAACTAAATAATCCAAAAAGCATCTCCTTTCCCGTGCAGCTACAGCACATGGAAAATGCATCCCTGCAGCATCCACCCAGAGGCACTATTTAGTAAAACTGGTTTTACTTATCAGCCAGAAAAATTGCTTAATATGATCCTCTCACCTACAGGAAAACTTGAGATAAGACCACTATAGATTACTTGGAACAGAAACAAAAAGGCATTTCCTCATTTCGTTTTTGGGGGCTTGTTTTTGTTTTTAATGCGAGTGCAGCAGCCATTAGACTGACCCCAGAGCTTTGTCAGTCTAAGACTAGTGTTTTGGAAAAGGGAATACCAATGAGAGGATCCAGCAGCAGCTAAAGAGGCAGTAAACCAGCAGATAATAAACCTGTTATGAACTAGCTTTTAAAAAAGGCACTTGATAGAACATCTAATTATAGGAAGATTCCATCTCAGGGTCTCAAGAGTCACCTAATTCACCTGATGGACAGAAGATAAACTCCCTCCTCCCAGGCCAACATTCTGCCCACTTAATGGCAATAACTGTCCTCCAAACAATGTTCCTAAATCAGTGCTGCTGGTCACCCACAAATGTCACTGGCTCCCCAGGTTGTCAGCCTGGGGGCTGATGCTGTGGAAAAGCTCAGCAAGGAACATGTACAATAGCCAATAAATCAAAGAGACATTTCTTATTAATCAAAAAGCATTAGATGATAATTTTGTGACCACAGAGATGCTTTGGGCCTTATTTATTTAAATTGGCTCTCTAAGAGCTTACAAACCATGCCCCAATTCCTCACAGTCATCCAGATGCTTAAACAAGGGTTCAGGCTGGAATGCAAAGTGCCACATATCTCCATCACCAACACCCAAGCTGTTCACTTCTCCCAAACAAGAGCCAGATTGAAGTCAACATGAGATCCCTAAAAGTGAAGGCTCTTGCATTTTGTTCACAGATGTCCTGGTATTGTAACTGTAACACTTTCCTTTTTCTCTTTGAAGTATTTTATATGAAACAGCATAACATGGTCTCTACCTGCCATCCTCACAATTTCTCCTCCCTTGATCTAGGCAGGAGAAAGTAGGATAATTTCATTTTTATCCAAGATGAACAAAATCTTTGTTTCCAATAAAGAATGCCTCCATTAAAGAACGGCAGCCACATAATGGTTACAAAGCAAAATGGAGGAAGCTTTCAGCCTGGTCCAGCTGGATGGTTACAGGTACTGCTCCCAAGCTCTAAACCCAAACCAGAAGAATGTCATAGCAAAAAAAAAAAATGCTCAGATTTAGGCAGTCACCAACATTTTTTCACAGTTCTTTTTGCAAGACATGATAGAGAGACAAGGTTTCCCAAAAATGAGGTGATTTTCCTCTGGCACAGAGCCTCCAAAGTCTTACTGCTTCTATGGGCAACAGCTTTAGCAGCACAACAAAATACCCTTCGTATGACTTTCAGGTGGCCACTTCCATCTGAGCACAGAACACATACCCTCCATTTCCTAGGTTTTACATAAGCTGTGGGCTGCTAGGGACCTAATAACTGTGTGTTTTCAGTTTTGTTTTCTTTTAATCCTGATGGAATTTTCTGGTCATGGCTCATAAAGTTCTTTAAAAGCATGTGAAGTAAAATATGCCACAGTCTCAGTGTGTTGTTATGGCAACTGGAATATTCAGAGTTACTAGGAGCTAAATATCTATTTGTTAACTTAAAGTGCTATTATTTTTGACCAGAATGTGATGGCGTTCTCTTCTAGTCAACTCACTTATTTTTCTTTTTGATCCCAAAATAGCAAAGACAGGGAGGAAAGAGGCGTTTCTGCACACTCCTTTATCAAAAAGAACGGTACAAACCTGGAACGTCCAAGGATAATTAAAGTAGGTTTGTAGACATAAAAGTCCATCAACATCTTCTGTTGGCCACAAGACCTCTCTTGGAATAACAAGTGGATCAAAATGCATGTAGGAGCCAAAGCTAAGTGAAAGGAGTTGGGATTTCTGTGCTGCTCCAAAATCTGTCATAGATGGTTAGTGACAGCACGCAACTCGCTAAGTCCAATATTTAATTTTTTTCATTTTGCATTTCTGATCTGAACCACACTAGCCCTGAGGCTTAGAGGTATTAATTATTCGCATAATCCAGCAACTGAGGCTCAGTCGCTGCACAAAGAACTCCCAAGGATGCTCCACTGGTCACGTACAGTGAAGATGCAGGTTTGCAGCTATTTTTGAAAGCTATCTTCAATTCTCTCTATACTTCAGATTCCCACCTCTAGGAGGGTCAGTGACACTCACAGTCCTCGTACTTATTGAATTGCATTTCCTTAAAGGGGTGGAAGAGCCAAGAGTCCTCCTCTCCTCTTCACATACTAAACCTTAATCCAGGGCAAGGAATATCTAATAGTTGAGATTAACTATTGAAGTGATTTATGGCGAGTGGAGGTAGACATTGTCACATAGGAATTAAAGTGAAACAAGCTATAACTATATGCAATTGTAACATCATTCAAGTTTCTTGTTAGTAAATATACAATATACAACCACTCTTGCTTTTGATTTATTTCTATCCCAACTTCATTCTGACTTTTCTGCAAAACGATACACTGCATTTTCCCATGCATTTATTGCAGTGTCTTGTCTGGTTTTGTATCCTTATGCCTCACTCTAAGCCCAAGAAGTTTACCAAGACCTTATGATTTGGAGACTAAATTTCAATTCAGTACTTCGATGGAAACTTAAGACCTGATTAAAAAGGAAAGAGTGCTTAGATTTCTGCAAGACACTTTCAGCACCAGAACAGGCCATTTAAAGATCAAGTTAAAGACCCCAAACCTTCTGAATCTGAATCACAAGTGGTTGGAAGAAGGCAGATGCTCAGGGAAGTCCTTCCAGCTCTATAGATCCCTGCTGCAATCCTTCCATAGCTGTCATCACTTTAAGAGTTTTCACTGCTTAATTCCATTTCCTTCAGAAATAACAAAAACACTGAAAAAGCAAACCCAAACTTTAAATGCAGGCATATTTCAAAAATTTATTGAGTTTTGTTAAGCTACAAACATTAAACAACAAACATCATCCTGGTTCTGTAAGCTGCCAATCTTGATTTTATCAAGGCCAGCTAGCTTGCTTCCTTCAGTTTTTCACGCAGGCAATTCGATACAGACAGGTAGCCCATTCCTTTTTCTTATCACTTCTATTCAGCCAGTTCTGCAGGAGTTGGGGACTATCTCATTTTCAGATTCCCTGCACATTCTGTCTCCCATTCTCTCACACAGCAATTCTTTCAAAACTGGACTGCCAAATGAATAGTATTTATCTTGAGTGATCTTCCGAGAGGAAGCACAATGTAGGCTCCTTCTCCATTAACTATTCTTGCTGTCTTATTCTGTGCATTAAAAGGCAACCAAATCATGTTGACCCCCCCTGAATAGGGAATTTCACTGCTGAATTTCAAATTCAGGTGATACACAGTCTGCTCACATAGGCCTTTCAGAGAGGCAACTTTTCTAAAAAGCATAAAAAGTAACTCCTTGTCTGCTTTCCCTCACGTTGATTACCCATAACTACTGGACGTTGAGTCCTGAACTACTACTTTCCTCCCATCAAGGAAACAATCAAGTCTTTTTAACAGGGACAACTTTATTGCTGCTTGTCCAAGATTGTGACCCATGTCAGTTCTAGAAAGCCCACAGAATAGACTGGAGGGAAAGCATTATCAAAGAGAGATATAGAAGCAGGCAGGGATGAACAGAAACCATGTATTTCTACAGCAACTGAACTATGCTCTGAGAGTTTGTTCCAGATCTGGTTACACAATGGCAATTTATGGATAATACTTTGTTTTAACATGCTAAACACTTGGCCATAATTATATCTAATGGCAGAGAGTCATACAGGTTCTAAACAAAGAGGTAATAGTTTGAAACAAAGAGTAAAAATCAACAAGAACCAGGAGTTAGCTTAGCACCACTTCTCCTTTAACATGGGAACTAGTCCAGTCTTTCCCTGATCCATGACTTTCTGTCTTCCCACTAACCAGCAGACAGGAGGAAACAATGGGAGATTCAGGGACAAATTTGGGATTAGATATTCCTATTCCTCAAGCAAGCCCTCTCAGCAATTAACATGCATAAAAGAGCGACAAGTAATGGGCAAAAAGTGGCTGTTGCCTCCCATTAAGTGAACAGAAAAGGCCAGTGATAAATTCAATGTTCTTTCAGTCTCCATAGTAGTAAATAAGATTTTGTCAATAGTTTCCCTGGGAGACTGCATATGTACAGATAGATGTTCAAGTACTGCTAACAGCATGAGAGCCAAACACGTCGAAAGCAGGGAGAAAACAGCTTAAACTGCTGTGGCCAAGCTAAATTCAGGTCGCTTCTCCTCCTACCTGAACTCTGGCCAGCTCAGGCTGATCTCTTCTACTCCAGGTAGGTTCAAACAGTAAGACAGAAGCTCAAGTAGATAGAAAATTCAGTCGTAGGAATATCCAATTTAGCAGCCAGTTATGTTTCTTGTCCTTTTTATCACTTCGTTGCCAATTCAAGTCTGACCCACATCCAGTACCATAAAATAAGGTGGTTTATTATAGTCAGGTTCTTAGAAAGCAAGTCTCCATAGCAATACACCAGCAATATCATCAGCTCCTTACTACTACTGTATTCTTTTCTTACATACATCACAGAACTCTCAGAGCTGTCCACAATCTCAATCTCACTAGGCAGGGGTGTAGTATCAACACAAAAGTGACATCTACCATCCTTCTAGTTTGCTTTCTAAAGAGAAAGAATTCACAAGATAAGCAACTTAAAGTCACATATCAAACTGGTAGCAAAATAAACGCTACACTTCAGATCCCTAGATCTTATTTGGTTTTGGAACTTAGTAAACTAGAGCAGCATAGAAGGAGTTCAGGAGGCAAGCTATTTTACCCCAGATACACAAGACATTATACATGAGTATAATTGACCTAGCCTAACAACATCTCCTGGCCTCAAGCTCAAATCCAACCTGAAATCGAAACCATTACAAAAATAAATAAGCTGTGGACTTCTGTGCTCCTATTTTTTTCACTGAAATTTGTCCTGGAGTCTCAAACCTAGGGAACCAAACCTCTGAGGTCACAAATCCAGAGAATCAATGCAGACAACTGCTTCTATTCTAGGAAACCCTTCAGACCAAAATCTCAAAACATCCTGTACAGCCCTTTTGGGAAAGCAGCAATTAAGTCCCCCAGGGCATTTCCCTTGCTCCAGCCTGGGCATTACAACATTACAGTCTGTAATGCTACCTGTAACTCCAAAACCTTGCAGATTACCACCTTCACTTGGCCCAGGACAGCCTTATAAGTCTCAAGCCTAAGCACTACCTTCTATGAATCACAATTCCAACCTTATCCCAGGAAATCCTCTGTATGACAATTGCACCAGTAAACCGAGGATTCCCATAGATCCTACTTACTATTAGGGAGCACTGCAGGACAGCTATTCCCTAAGGGACGGGAATTTAGAGAAGTAACATGACCAGCAAGGCCAGAGCCTTTCTGGCCAGGGCCTGTCCTACCATACACATGCAAGACCAACCATAGAGATAGCAGCCACGTCCAATCAGAGGTCCAAATCTTAAGGCAGTAACATAGTGCTGAGGCAGTTCCACAGACAAATTGGGAAGTCAATCCATAAGCCACAGCTAGGATGAGGCCTGGCAATTACCAAGCACAGCCACAGAGACAAGGCTAGGCCATAATACATACCAGGTCATCAAAGCCAGGAAGCGGGTCTGTGAGTTGAGGTCCAAGCTCCATGGCCAAGCACTATCACGGCTGCAGCTAAGCTGAAGATCAGCAGTCTTTCTCCAACACAGCTCAAAGACTGAAAACCCAGGGCTGAGCTTACATAGAGCTCCTGGGCCCACAGGTGTGGGCTCCAGGTGAAGCTTATCAGGACAATTAAAGCTTATTAGTGCACTCAGAGCCACAAAACAATACACCTGCAGTTCACACCCTTAAAATGCAAAACATAACCATAGTACCAGTGTCCAACCCCAACAGACCCCAACAAGTTCCAACCCATATCTTAGTCTAGGAGAACAGCCTGAACCCCTGTGTAATCTTAGCCAAGAGACATAAACCCCAATCCTAACCTTACTATGGAATGCCCTGCATTTCCAGCCATGATTGCCTTCCCATAGTACAAACCAGGCAAATGAAGACAATCCCTTTTCACAGCTCCAACAGCCTCCCCCAGCAATGTGTGCCTGCTCCAGATATACGTGTTTGTCACCACATGCATGAAGTGCTGCCTCACAGCAAGAGTCAGTCTTGGCAGCACACAACTGAGCTATGAGTTATTACACCTTTTTTTTTTGAGGATGCTAGGACAAACTAAAGCAAATTAGGTCACCTGGCATTCTCAGCCAGACATACCTCTATTCTTGACTCTCAATCCTCACCTAAGTATTTTCTACAGATTTCACTATAGGCACAGAAACCTGTGTAATGAACAGGTTTGTTGGGGTGTTTTCCATCTCATGAGAACCTCTCCAGACTCCCGCACTGAGGGCACCAGGGTGCAGCAACTGTAATTACCACAAGTACAGACCAGCAGTTCCAGCCTTTTTAGAAATCACTTGCAACAAATAGGGCAAGTACATAGGGGAGGCAGGAGAAAACTACAGGATAATCTTACAGGCTGACATTTCATTTTCTCCAATAATAAACAAGGAATATGTAATATCTATAAAATATGGACATCAGCACTGCACTCTTTCTCTCCCAGGAAGGAAAGGATAAGATCAGCAGGGGACAGAGGCTACACTTCTCATCAGGTCTAGACAGAGAGGTTCCAATCCATGTCCAGTTCAGTTCATCATAGACCAATTATCAGTGTCTAATTCACATAAAAAAATAATAATAACATAACAACAACAAAAAAAGGTTGAATTCCAAGGTCAGACTAATAATGGACAAGGTATGGTGGTAAGAGTAAGCATGAGCTTTGACAGATATAACTGAGTGCTATAACAGTAGACTCAACAGCTCGGGCAGAGGAAAATCTTCCTGCCTGTGAAAGTAACGCTTTTTATTCACCCAGTCAGAGTCACGCCCCAAAAAGTTAATATTAGATCTTAAAAATTGAACATCTCACCTTCCAGAAAACCTTGCACTTACCCAATCCCCTGGAAGCTATGAGTTAAGTGTTCCTCAGTCATTCACCTCAGAAATAAAGACCCCATCCAGGGAGCTGAAATATGCGGGTTATGCACTGAGAAAATACATTAACATCTTTATTGCTGCTCCATCCAACCGAGTCTTTTCTCATAAAGTAAACAGTCCCCATGACACTAATTTCCCCCTTTGAGCAGCATGGTTTGTGAAAGTCTGTGGCTATCAAAGCAGCACTGAAACAGAGCCACAGATGTGTGGAGCCAAGCTTGCCCCAGCTACACTGCCAGGGCAGGCTGGCCCAGGTGCCCATGCTGGGAGCCACGTGAGAGATGGTCCAGCTGTTGCATTGGCACCTCTGGCAGGACTTGCCTTCAACAGCCCCGCTCCGTCAAAGCCCACTTTCTGTCTCTCACCCAAAATAAGGCCATCCATCCCCTTATTCTTGGAACAAATTTCAAGCAAGGTCTCACACCACAACAAACACCACAAGAGGAGTTTACAAAGTGTCCAGAACTGAAACCTAATCTGAGCCAGAGACCAAAAGGGCTCCCCTGACTTGGCATGAGGGGCATTAACTTACAGCTTTTTCTGATTGGGAGCTTCTTTCTATGGACATTCTCTTCTAGCTTTTAGTTAAATAACAAAGGAGGTAAAGGAAAATGGAGGAGGCTGACCCAGAGTCAAGGAGGATTGTATCTCAGGACCCAAAGCCAAACAGAAGTATATTACACTCCCACAAACAGCATCAGCGTGTGGCCACATCTTTCCACTGTGGGGCACGAGAATACCACTAAGCAGTGCTGCTGTGAGGAAAGCTGCATTTTACAGTGCCAGTCATTTCCACTGTCAGGTTTTGTCTTGCAGCAATGAAAGTGGTGGCTCACGGACAATCATTTTCTCCAGATTTCTCACATTTCTTACATAGCTTTCAAATAAAGCCACCACCCACAGCAAAAACAGTTGTTTCCATCCCTCTTGCCTGGCACCCAGAAATACAAAGCTGCTGCACTTGTACAGCAGGTTTTTTGGTCTGAGGATCTCCCTCCACAAGGACCTCCCTCCACTATCAGCTTCACCTCGCAATGACTCCTGTCCAGAGCACAGATCTGGAAATGCCTTTGCCTCTATGAAGCCACCAGCTCAAAGTGCCTTGTGTGCTTTTTACATCTAACTCCAAATAGCAGCTTAAAAGGTGCACTTGACCATCTAGGTTCTTAGCTTTCAGGGTTTCAAACCCTGAGTAAAAGCTAAAAATATACTGTATCACATCAGATTTTATTAATGGAAACCACTGAGTACAGAAGAAAACCTGGCTCTTTCACATTTCCCCTTCTAATTACACCTACACAGTGATTTTCACTGTCCTCTCCTCCAGCTTCCACAATAAGAAAAACTCTCGCACCTGAGAGAAAACAACAGCAGTTCCTGGTTCTATCAGTCATGTTCTCAATGCCAGTCCAGGGCATAAAACACTGCCCCACTTCTTCACCTGCGTGATATCACATCTATTTTAAGTAGTACCCTACTGCCAAAGTTGTGAAGCAGCTATCTTTTAGGACTTCATGACAGAATCAGATTTGGAGCTTTCAATTACAATGCTGTTAATTTATAGAATGATGAGAGTCATTAAAACAATGCAGAGAATAACCAAGCGACAGCTTTATCAATTTCCCTGTTCTGAAATGAGTCCGACATTTTTGATCCAAAAGAACAAGGGAAAAGAAGAGATTATTTTTTCCCCCCACTTACACAGCTGAAATCCTTCATAGTGTGCAAAAATCAGGCTGGGAATTTCCTGAGAACAGACCCGATTATAACAGAGAAGAAATTCCCTGAGCTTGCTACATCAAGTCAATTTAAAAAATACCAAACAAAAAGCCTTTTTGGCTAGGATCCACGCTTGCAGAGACTTGGGGTAACACATGAAAGCATTCACACTTTCTCAATCTCAGGACAAATCTGAACCAAATTTTATGCTGAAGCTCTGATTTTGTTCATTTTTCAGAATGACAGAAATTACCATCCTTCCTGCAATAAGAGGCAAAAGACAGAATACAAAACTTCCAGAGCAGGTATAGCTATTCACTTTTGTGCAGCTCCATACACTGTAATAAGGAATTTGCATTATATGAATGAATTCATTCTTCTGCTAACAAACTGGATATAACTACAAACTTAAAATTTTAACAATATGTGCAGATTTAGACAAGGCAATAAATTAAGTGCTGTAATAGCAACAAAGCAAGTTTCATACACACTTCATCCTCCCAAAGGTCTTTGGAATAGTAGGAGCAAAAGTGTTTTTACTTTCAGAAAAGCATGAACAGTTCTGTGTTTTCTCAGGCTGATCCTGGCCCTTGAGCTGGGTCTGCCAAGCAGCCTGAAAAACAGTGCAGCCCAAAAATAAGAACTGAAATCCCGCAAACTGATCACTAACTTAAAGGATGTCACCAAACAACCATTAATGAGAATCATTCTCTATTTCCTATTGAGCTAGTCTGGAATGAACCAAATGCCTGGAGATGACAGGCACCATAAAGGGTTAGCAATGTCCTGCAACACCTGATCGTTAGGCATGCCAGCATCACACACCCAGGGAATAAGGCTGTTTGTCCAGAAAGGAAAATTTATCAAATTAGTTTTCAATCTTTTTAGAGCTTAGGCAGGTTCTTCTGCTCTCTAGGACTGAAACAAAAATCTTCTTCCTCATTCTACAGGTACCCTTCAAACTCACTCTAAACAACTGCCTAGTCCCATTCCATTAATGAAAATAAAACCACTAAGTATGCAACTAAAAATAAGCATTTACACTAATCAAGAAGGAAACCATCATTTCCTTTTCTTCCTTATCAGGTTTATTAGATTTAAAACCACATCTTTGGGATTTACATCCCTCTTTCACTGCAACTACTTCAATTACTATTGAACTGTGTAAAACATGGGAGATATCCGCAATTCAGTGCCAGGCCCCCATCTTTTTTTCTTACTTTTGGCAAGTCAGCCCTGGGCAGAAAAGAGAATCTGGCTCTCAGTGCACCCTTCTGTCTAACTGCTCGAGACATGAGATGTCCTGGTACACAGGCAACCCTCTAGGCTTCCTTTACTCAAGAAGCAAATTGGCAAATTAAATGAGTCGCTGGTTGGTTTTTATCAAAGAATAAGATTCTCTTCCATATTCTGTTTCACCCAATATAGGCAGCCTTGCAATTAGTATTTCCCTATGGAATAGACACTTCTCATAAATACAATGATGTTTACCAGGGACTCAGAAATGGTTATTAAAATCAGATGAGAAAAGCAGCCTAGATGAGACTGGACAATACCCCACACTCTAGGCAACATGCTAATTTATGGAGCAATGCCTTACTCATTTTTCCTCTTGACATCTTCTCTGACACAGAGGAAACCATGAAAGACCCATCAAAAATGCATGTATCATAGCAGGTATATGAACAACACTTGGCAGCTCTGAAAATATGAACATCAATCATTTTGTGGTGTATGTTTCTATCATACTGTGAAAATGAGGCTCTCAAAGTAGATGTGGAGGAGAAAAAGTGTCCATTACATTCTGAGCCCTCAAAAAAGCAAGAGCTTAACAGCCAACACTGCTTTCTGATACTATAATAATCAGTGAAATACAGAAACCTGTAGAGAAAGAAAGGTCATAACCAAATGATGTCCATGCCATCTTATCCTACAGATGCTTCCATACCTGCTCCTCCATGGCACTTAGGGTTTCACTTTTCATGATGAAGTTCCAGAAGCCCACAAACACTAAGAATCATCTATACTCACCTTTATCAGAAATCTTTTTAAAATGCAAGAAAGCTGCATTTCTAACTCCTCCTAGGAAGGCCAAAAAGTCAAAGGGCTCACAGCACATGCATTGTCTCCCTGCTAGGAATTCAGGTATTATCTTAGTCATGGCAGGAAGCTGCCCTCACTAACAGACAGCAAACATATGTGAGGGAAAATAGATGAAGGAGCCTTTTCAGGTTACTCCAATCTCTCACACACACTCACCCACTTAAATTTCCAGTTTCTCCAGTAGCCTTTAAGCCTTTCTTTTAGTCTATGCTGATCGTTTGTATCCATGCTGTCAGAAGTGGATCAACCATAAAAGACAACTTTGGTTACCTCTGTTAGTGACCTTCACCAGGGCTATTTGCTCGTGAGGTTTCTCCAGTACTTTACTTTCCAAGAAATGACTGTGCATCAGCAATGACAGAAATAACATCTGCCTCAAGAATGACAGAAATGTGCAAACTCGCGTATCCCATTCCTTTATAAAGATCTTTGTGTGACCTAACTTTTCTGCAATGACTTCCACTATTTTTTTTCCTTCTTTTTTTCAGTCTCCATTAGATAAAAGATAACATTTTGTAAGTATATCAATGCTTCCCTTAACTGGAAAATTCTGGTGCAAGCTGTAGGTCATCCTGGCAAGGCTGATTAGACCTCTGGGTAAATCAGGACATCTACTCACTCAGTTCCAGCCTCTTCTTCCTGGATTAATCAGTCACCAATAGAGACTACGGAGTGTCAGTTAGCACAATCTCATCACTCATACAAGGCAAACTCAGCTGTTCAAATCAATATTGGTTAGCAGACAGAATGAGCTAGTTTTGAGAGTGTTCTAATTAGACAATAGAGATTATTACAAAACACCTGCAATGTTTGTAATCGTTTAAAATAATGAGAATCAATATTAGCTTCCAAAGGCACCATATGGTAAATGCTCATTCCAGGCAGGTGGTCCTTCATAGGCTCTCAGTGTTTCAAAAGTGATCATTAATGTTTTTTTAATCTGAATGAACTTGTTCTCAGTTAATGCATCAGCTGCTGGTTTGTCCTCTGCATGTTGACCGCACATAAAGCTGGATTAATTGCAATGCCTCCTGGCCTCATGATGCAGGACCCGAGTTGGCTTCTTCAGGAAGTGACTCCACCAGACCAAGCCCACCAGGAGAACAACCTTCCTCCTCTCTGTAGCACCTGTGGCCAAGAATCTCAGAGGCCTTACAAAGGGCAATGCTTTTAAATTGCAAAAGGGGAGATTTAGATTAGACACCAGAAAGTAATCCTTTACAGCAAGGGTGGTGAGGCACTGGAACAGGGAAATCATGGATGCCCCATCCCTGGAGGTGTTCAAGGCCAGGCTGGATGGGGCTTTAAGCAACCTGCTCTATTGGGAGGGGTCCCTGCCCATGGCAGGGGGTTGGAACTCGATGATCCTTAAGATCCCTTCCAACTCAAACCATTCTATGATTCTAAAATATCTTCCCTGTAAGTCATACCCACAGATTTGTCTGTATGTCAGATCAATGACAACTCTTCATGTCACTGATTTTGTTTCTAATTGAATTAAAAAAAAAAAAAGCAGATTACACACCTGCAGTATTGTGGAAACAATAAACAATAACAAATATAAATATCCCCATAAGGTAGCTACTGCCTTATCTCTTTTACAGAAGGGTAAATTCAGATACAGTCTGTCCATGCCAAGATAGAAATTATTATTCAACAGGTAATAACCCAGAGAAAAATCTTCCTACGTTGGTATGAAAACAGGCCTCGGCTTCTCCCCCAGGCACACTTTGTGCAGTGAATCCTGGGAGTTGATTGCGAAAGGAAAATGGGAAGATAAAGGAGCTATGTCTTTAGGTTCTCCCTTTAGACAGCAAGAAAAAGAAACCAGATTCCAAATAAATGTAAATATACTATTTTACAAACTAAACAATGTATCATTAAGGGTTTTCAATCAGTATCTACAATTATAACAATTTAGGATGCCAAAGACAGAAACAGAGATTCAGGAAACCCAGGAATCAAGGAAAGACAAACAAATCTTGAGATTATCTAAGTCTAAACTTAATAAGTTTTTTTGCCACTAAACAATAATTACACAGCACTGTGTTTACCTATCAACTCTCATGCCAGGGATCTCCAAGCATCTTATTTACAAACTATTAAATCACTGTTCCCACCACTGACGCAGCCACTTCGGTTACAGCATAGAGGCTGCTTAAATGCTCAGTGCAGAATATTTAAGGCAGGTGTACAGGCTGAATTGTAATCAATTGAAACAGTAGGGGAAATGCAGAACAGCAATTGAATCACCTGAAATTAATTAAGACTCTGGGGTGAAAATGCCAAGGCTTCTAGAAAAAAAAAAAAAAAAACACTGGATTTTAAATTATTAAAAGTGAAAAGGGCCTCCTTTGAAATATTTAACCACCACTCATGGTACATTCAGCAGGGCACTAGTTCTGAGGAAACTTGGGAAAGGAAAAAGCCTAACACAGATCAGAAGATATTCCAAGGTCCCTTCCAACCTGACCTAGTCTATGATTCTGTGAAATCACCGGGACAGATTTTGCCATCTGTTTTAGAGCAGATCTTGTCATAAACACAGTGATTTTTCCGGCTTTATTTTATTGTTTTAAATTTTGAAAATGTCAAAACTTCAGAGAAATGTTTTGATCACTGAAATATATGATGTGTCTTTTCAGGCAGCTACAAGGAAAACAAAACCAAGGATTTAAATTTAGACTGCTAATAGAATTTTTTTTCAGGTTCGCTCCCTGCCCCTTGAGAGAAACCAGTTTTCATTAAAGAAATCTGTCAAAATTATATTTTGCAGAATATTTTGATCACCTCCACTTTAGCCCCACTATGGACTTCGTACAGCACAAAGAGAAAAAGGAGGAGAGTCAGAACCCTGGGGGGTATAAATAATGCATGTGTTGCTCTGCTGCCCTTTCACAGGCTGTGGCAAGAGATACATCAATGAAGGTGCAGAAGAGAAGAGAGGACTTGACTCCCTGGCTTGAACCACAATCAACAGACCACCCAAAGTGAGCAGCTGCGAGGTGATAGATCAGTTACAGACAGCAGTCTTGCACCCCTCTTTATCCCAAGATGCTCCAAAACCTGGAGGCATAAAGGTAGTACAAAATGATCATTAATGTTTTACTTACTGGTTGGCATTTTCCCTGTTGCTCCTCCTGAAGGTGTAATGCTGATTTAGACTAATATTTTATCACTAAGCTTTTCCCCCAGCTTTTTACCTGTCTACGTTGAGCTCAGCTGGAATTAAATGACTGTATCACAGCACAAGATGGGATAGATGGCACCAGGAATGTTCGTTTCATGAGACAGCAAAGCCAAAGAACACCTAAGGCAGTGTTTATGACAAGGTTTGTCCTCAGCCAGTTTTACACCTCATCTTCCTCATTCCTTTTATTTTAAGTTTATATGGATTGTTGCTCTGAATTGTTCTGGTAAAGCACTGTCTGCTAGAGAGGCTGCAATCACAAACTTTCTGGGTGCTGGCATTTGTCACCATGATTGTAATTCATAGCAATACATAAACTTTTTCAAAATGCTGTGAAAATAACTAACATAACTTCAGGGGGTTAATAAAGCTGCTTCCCAGTCCTCCACCTCCTTCCATTGATAACTTATTCAAATTGTAATTGCTTGTAATGTGCACTCTATATCACATTACTGCTTATGCTACATGTACTCCCTGGGGCCATCCATCACCCCTACCTCTCAGTGAAGTCCTTGTTCTTGCCCAATGATGGCAGCCAGGTTACTGTTAACACATGGGGATTCGTGCCAGACCTTAGCTGACGCCCTCCAACCCTGAATGACTCCACCCTGCATTTATCACTCGGAATTTCTCTTAACCTCAAATCCAACTTGGTCCATTGCTTACAAATCGGCTCTTCAGCAGGCACTTCCAGCAGATCTATAGATGTTTCACATAGAAAACAGCATTGTTGCCACTTTTTTGTCCCCTGGAAAACTCAGAGGCCGAGTTTCCTCTCATTTAAACGTCATCTCCATCAGCTATACTCTCTGTTTCACAGATCTAAACCACAGCAGACTGCTTCCCTGGCCTAGGAGCACAAACAGCAACATGCTGTTGAAGACAGTAGTGTTCCTTCCCATCAGGAGGAAAAAGCACAAAGCAAAACTACTCCTTAACAGTAGTTGTAAGGTACCTAAAATTCATAGGACAATATCACAGAGGTGGAAAAAGCTGGGTAAGGTTCCCTGACCCACACTCCTACATAGTGCACTTCCCCACCTATTCCCCTACCTATTTGTAGCACTTATTTTTATCTTTGACATTAATTTTATAGCATCCAAAGTTATGGCAGGTTGGTTCCTGAGAAATATATGACTGTATGTACACCAAAGACTTTTCTAAAACCATTGCAAATGAGATAAACTACACAAACATTAAGACAAGACTGTGTCCTGGGGTAAGAAAAATCCAAGCCTGACTCAGACACATGGCAGAAGCTCATGTGCAGTGTGAAGATGAAGTAAATAAACTAGTGGGCCTTTTTGGACATGGCCTCTTCAGCTGAGCCCCACACTTTTTCTCTGCAGAAGCTCTGTGATCTGACCAGCAGCTTCCAGGCCTGGAAGTCAAAACAATATTTTGATACATCTTAATTGCAACACTTCACCTCCTGAACTTGTAGTGCTGGCTTTTCTTTAGGAAAAGGATAACAAGCAATGGTAACAAATACTGTAATTTAAAATTAACAAGGTGCTTCAAAACACCTTGGGGTTTTGAAGTTTTCTTCACCAAGAAAACAATTTATTAACTATTCTTTGTGTGTACAGATCTTCATAGCTGTGCACAGTGGTTTTTTGGAAGCAAATTAATCCTCAAGGGATTCCAGAGTGCATGCATTAGTTCCACCTTATTGTCAAGAAAGCAAAAAAACATGAGGGCAGTTGTGACACAAGCCCAAAGCTACATAAAAATTAAAAGTGACATCTGGTACTATAATAACTCTGGAAAGTTCAGATCTAACATCTACACCCAAAAAATGGCTGTCTCTCAAATTCTGTGTATGGCCTCACAAGGAGGGACAAAGCCACTAAAAACTGAGGACACATCTACCTGGTCATCAACAGGCAACGGTGCTGCGGGTCTGTCCACACTCTGAGCTGGGTAGATGTGAGCCAGTTTTGGCCAAGAAACAGCGTGGTCACCTTCACTCAGGTGTGGTGCTACACTAAAAAGTCAAATACTCTTGAGCGTCAAGTCCTATTTGGTACCATCCTAAAACACTGAAGAAAATCCTCACATCTGGATGGCTCAGACTAGGAAGTCATTGGCCAAATGATTGCCTCCACCAGAACATACAGCTATGCCTTAGAAAAACTTCGTCCTGAAACACATTTACCATCAAAACTGTTTGTCTTCAGCAGATGTTTCTTCAGTGGTCCTGAGACACAAGCTCATAAAGTGGCTGGGAGACATGCCGGAGCAGACAGATTGTACCTCCTGCGTTTTCTATATGTCTTAATGACCTGCCTTTCTCCTCTTCCAACTCCTATTTGTTCTGTGGCTTTACAGATTTTTAGTTCAAGGATTGTCTCGTACTGAGCAGATGGATAGTACCTAGCTTAATGCGTAAGCACTGCTGAAACACACATCATCCCCATTTCCCTAGCTGAATATTGTACCACAACATCCCCCCTCCTCCAGTGACCTCTCACTGAAGCAGCACAACTGAGTACTATAGTGTTATACTTGTAAGAAATACTATACTGTTTTTTTCCACAGATATTCTCAGTCCTTCTGAGGCCATGTACTGAACCAGCAGAGGCCCAAGCTACAAGGAAATTGTGGTGGGTCTCAGCCTAAGCGCTGTATTATTTTTAGCTCATGGCTGATTAATTTAATGCATGTGAAACGAAGAGATAAGCATTTAATTGTTACTAGAAGTGGGGAAGCTGATCAGGGCTGAATTAGTAGAATCTGTGGCCTAATTTCATCATTGTTTTAATGTTCTAAAAACTCAGGGCCTGTGCTCCTGCCAAGATGAGGCAGGGTGCTCTTCAGACTGCTTTCTGGAATGGATTTTACCTTCTTCTCCGTCTCAAACTCGACATTGCTTGTAAATGAAGGTGTCCAGACCATCAGCTTGTAATTACGTCTGTGCTACTATAAGATACTCTGCCCTTTATTTTTTGCTCTTCAGGCAGGAACAAATTTCAGGTTCCACATTAATCTGATCGTGGCTGACAGCAGCTCCCCTCCAAGTGCCCCAGAATATGCATACACACAAAGCACATGCTAGATACTATATGTTATGTATTTACATTTATGCTATAGATGCATGTGTTATACTAGGGACATCTTCAGAATACTCAAGTTAAAAGACCTTGGAACACTAAGACAAGATGTAGGGTGTGACACTCTGGAGTCCAAGCAAAAATGAAGCTAGACCTCCACTCCGACAAAGACAATTTGTTCTGCAGTCCAACTCTAATATTGGTGGGCATGCCTAACTTTAGGGTAGAATCAATGCCTCTTCCCCCAGAAAACAAATATGTTACCACCCCTTCCCCTTCTTTTCTTAACTTTGGGAGATCCTGCTCTGCACGAGGCCAAAGGTAGGAGATTTTCTTCATCTTGAAAAAAAAACAACTTTTTAGAGATAAGAAAAAGGGAAAGGAAGGGGGCTAGGGAGAACAATTTTGTCTTTCCTTTCCCTTCCTCCCAGTTCTACAAGAGAAGCATTTGTGTACAAGGATTTCATTCATGCAGTTTGGAAAGCATTTGTTTACAGGGGTTTCATTCAGTAGGAAACCAACCATCTCAAACTTTCTGACACCAGTGAAGTCCTGGGTGCTCTGCTTCTCTTGGGATGAGGCCCTAGGTATGACAGAGTCTGGGTTATTATCTAACAAGAAAATAGTAACTGAAATTAGATCTCTCCCCCTGCTCCACCCCCATCACTTAAGACAAATCTTTTCTCTTCCTAGAGAGCATGAAGTGTACCAAATTACACAGACTGCTTCTCTGACAGAAGACTTAACATTCCCAAGCAGGACTTCTTAAAATCAACATTGCTTTCCCTTTGCGATTTACATTACCAGAGAGTCTGTTATTAGCCCAATATTTTACGTCTGACACTGTGAGAAATATCACTGCCATAAACCCTGCTGCCCTTAGTAAAAGTGGAACTACTTGGCAAAAACTAATAAAATGAGGAGCAATGACAGCAGCTGCCAATGAATACTTAAGCACCAAATGAGCCAGGTATCCACATATGCACACACACACACAAACATTTCTTCTTCATGTGATTACCTACACCAGCAAAAAGGGTACCATAAGCACACTACTATTTTCATTTATGCCAGACAAAGCAGTAGAGCACTGGCAGGGAGACGGACGAGGTGCTTTCACAGATCCTTAACTCCTATGATTCACATTTCTCTTTATAAACTTGGTTTAGTATCTAGGTTACTTAAATGGTTCTGCTTTTTCCTGGATTTTTACCAAAGAGAGCAAAAAGCGGAGATGGTGTCTACAATTTTATCAATGCAACAAAACCTTCTGTCCTCTCTTTCATACCACCTCTACTTTGAAGAAAAGTTTTGGGTAATAAAATACAACAGCTAGAGTTGAAGAGTGATGAAAGGAAATAGGGAATTGAAACACATAAGGCTGCTCCAACTACAAGAGCTGGTCAGAGAAATGCTCTGGTGCAGCAGTTCCAGGACTAGAGTAAGAGAAGGAGGGAAACATCTAAGCTGTATCACCAGATGAAACAGAAAGATACAGGCCCCACTAATTCAGCTGGGACATCATAAAGAGTTTGAAAGATGAGAGAATTTTTGAACCTCAGGAATTTACTGCAGCAATAACGCTGTCTTAAAGGGCTACTATTCAAGGTTGCTGAGAAAAATCGCTCACTCTCTTCTTTTACTGACTTCTGCTGGTAGCCCCTAGTATCAAAACTCTGAGGAATTCTGAAAATAGAGGATGCAATAGTCAATTCTACAAGTTACTCAGCTGAAATCATTAGAGCTGCACAAATCTAAAGCCACCAGGGAGATCCAGGGCTTTAGATCTGGATCCAGGGAGAGAACATCTTGTAGGGAGAGGGTCCAGGTATACTCTTCCATTTCTTCTAGGGTCTGCCTTGCGGGACTCAAAAAGGGGCATGCAACTGTTTAAAACATCTCTGCATTCAAGTTATTTTCCCAGTTGCTATGCCTGCAACATTTTGGCAGTAAAATTCACGTGCTGTTAGGAAAGGTGTTTAATATTACAACAAGAAATGTATTTCATTTTTGGTAACCGAAGTACAGTCAGACAATAAACTCCTATAACTACTTTTATTCTCTTACAACATTTCTGTTATCTGAACAGCTGTGTGGCCTCACTCACACCCATGGGAAGACTTTTTTTCTACAGAGAGTAAATCAAGACAGTCTCTCTTCTTTGGACAGTAATTCAGCAGCATTTTCTGAACTCTCCTCCTTCTCCCTTCTGCATGCAAAATCCCACTGATGATCAGTCTCATTAAGCATGTTACTCTGCTAACACCTTCACTGTGGCTGGCCTTAACATATTTACACTAAAGCTTTACATGGCCCACTTTTGGTCTGCACCTGCACATACCAAGGCCTGTGTACAGACCAAGTGTGGAGTCTTGCAGCAACAGGTGCACATTCTTAATGATACGCCCTTGGCTGCCTGTTTTTTGCCAGTTTCAGAGCAAAGAATTAATGTGGCTTCCCCCAAGCTGAAACATGCCTGTATTTAATAGGCCTACCCTTGCCTTCTCAGAGACCTGTAGAAAAAAAAAAAAAGGAGAAATGGTCAGCCATGCAGTGCCTGAGCTGCATGAAGTAGCTGCATGAAGCCTCCCTGAAGTAACCACAGGGAATAAGGCAAAGCCTTATAATAAGAGAATTTACCCCTTCCTGTTCACATCAGGACTGAAATACACCACTTTGTTTTGCTCTCAGAAGGAAAGGGTAGTCAATCATTGACAGCCAAGGTAACCATAGTCATAGTGATGGCCTGCATCAGAAAGTGCAAAGGCCCCATTTTCAAATCCCTTATCTGGACAGATTCTTCCATATAAATCCACTGCCATAAAAGAATCAGACATTATTACAATGATGAGGATGGTATTTGGAAGAATTTTGAGACCTATAATTTGTCTCTTGGCTCACAACTATGAACCTAAGCATAAGGTTCATCAATACTTGCAGCTTTCCACCTTGTAACCTTCCCACCTTTCCTGCACAACCTGCTCCCTACTCCATTCATCTGTCAAGAGATTCTTCTTTGGCGTTAATTAGTGTTAGCCCCCTGAACTCCCAGAAAGTTGTCTTGATGTAGTCTACCACAGAGCATGGCCTCTGTGATTACACAGTGAGGTCCCAGTCGCCTCCTGTCCCGAGGCCTGAGATTTATATGCTGCACAGTCTCCTTTTGGCTTGGCATTATCTGCTCTGCCAGTGGTCTGAGTCATTCCCTTTAAGATGCAATGTCCCCGAGGTGGGACTGACAGGCTGTGATGAAGAGGGGCAGAAGAAGGGGATAGATGCTCCCTTTATTTTGCCATTGCATTTACCCAAGCGCTGCAAGGGAAATGTTACCAGGAAGATGTTAAAGGGCAACTTTTTCAGGAGTCACCAATACATCTCCATGTGACATTTAGTCTGCTAGGAATGATTTATCCCTTCAGAAGGAAAGGCCTGAGTCACAGCCCAGCAACAAGTAAATCACCTTCTGGAGGAAGATAATGGCTCTGCCCATCATAGGGTTTTTTTAAAACTATCAGACCAAATTCATCCCCATTCCTGATGAGCAGTTAAATATCATGTTTGGAGTATGCATAGTTTTAATGTACCCAAGATAGCCAAGAATATCTGGGGTTTATACCCTCCTGGGCTACAAACTCCTTAAGGGACCCTATTCATCCTCCTCTCCTTGGAAGACAAGTCACTAATCATTCCCTAACTGACACAGCGATTATGGGAACACAAATCAAGACTGACAAAGAAATCTGACTTAGAGATGGGAAGTGCCAGTGAGAGAGTGAGGAGTACTGGCCTCTCACTTTTCTACTGTTTCAACTCAGAATGGAAGAGCCAGGATCAGGAGAAAGGACTCATCTGTACTGAGAAAACTCCTAGTACAAAATTCTTCCTAGCACTAAAGAGCTTGACAGAAGAATAAAATAAAAAATACAGAAAAAAGACAGAACACAAAAGTTAACAGTGTTAATAAGTAATATTCACCACTAGAATGCTCTTTAACACCGTCTCCTGTGTCTTATCAGGTTATAGCAACTTCCGTTCTGCCCCAAACTGCCTGCTGTTCACCATAAGATTATTCTGCAGTGATGTATTCTCATTATTTAGCTTAATCCACTTTGAAGTGATTTGAGCTCCAGTTTCTGCACACATTTAACTTTGATCACTTACAAGTGGAATCCTCCAGACATACACAACGCCTATGCAAGTACAAGGAAAAGACACAGAAGAAACACGGGGTCACAGTTAAGCATGTACTGGCAAAGCTCTACAATGTGACCCAGACAGAATTACTGGAGGAAAGGAGAGAGAGATTTATACCTATTTACATTATCCTTGCTTCTAACCAGGAGCAAACTCCCCTTATTCTAAAACACTGGAATTTCCTATGAGATTTGCTTAAATAAAAGATAGAAAATGAGCCTTTGGATGCAGCCACTTCAACCTAGAAAATAACAGACAGAGATAATGTCAGAGAGGGTTAAAGGCAGCAGGGAAGTCCAGCAGCTGTATCTCCACCAGGGAGCTCAGGTGACCATTACTCAGTGTTGCAAAGAGCAAGAGTCACACAAGACCAGCAGAGGCTATGGTCAAATGTTCTCACCCACAGGGCTGGCACTCAGGGGGCACACATGCCAGCACTCACACGCTGTACTCACTCCAGAAGTCTCCTTCAAGTTGTTATGGGATTTTGATGTGATCAGACCTTAAAAGTAAATCAGCTAAGGCTTGTGCATGCAGTGAGTAGGACCATGAGTGCTTTATACTCAGAACTAAGCCAATTATATCTGTAAGATGGAAAAAGTGAAAAGCAAGGACATAGGGCAGACTAGGAAATAAAGAAGAGTTTTAAAGTTACCTGCCTTGCTTTTGCTGGAGGCCTTTTCTTCCCCTCTGCTCCCTGCTTTCAACATGCAGTTTTGTAATCTTCTGGGTTGCATCACAGTTCTCCAGTTCCCTGGGAAAAAGTCTATCCTTCCACCTCCTCTGTGATCTAGCTCTTTGCTTATTCCTGACAGTATTCTCCCATGGCCATGCTGTGCTGCAAAGTCCCTGCCTAATGAAATCATCTTCTTCTGCTACCCCCACTGCACACTCCAGAAGGTTCTCTCCCTCCACCAGATGATCCAGGCCCCCAGTGAAACACATTTTCTGTCATTCTGAAAGGTCTTGTCTGAGCTTATCTCTTGAAGGAGAGAATGATGTGGCATAGTAAGCAAGTAAGAAAAAGCCCATCATTAAAAGTTCTGCTTAAGCAAGCACTACTGGATTTGACCATGTATTGCACGTCAATATGGACAGCATTCTCTTCTAAGAAAGATAAGGAGACAAACAGGAAACAAACAAATGCACAAGAAGTCAGAAAAGAATATGCAAACTTGACCATTTCCTTATGTGCAACTGATGCCATCATGTCCCCCTGCTCAGTACTCGCTTTGGTACATAACTGAGATAGATGCTTTTGAAAGACAGTAACAAAAGTTAAGGGACTTTAGTAACTTTTTATTACAGTTCCTCAGTGCTGAAACATTCTTATCCCCCACATCAAAATCTGACAGCATTTCTCCTGGGACATGCCTCTAGCTATTTTGTCGGGGACAATCAGCTCCTTGAAGGACAATAAAAGAAGTCCTTGCTCTTTCCTGGTGAATCACTAAATGGTTCAGAGGGCACACAAAGGCAACTATAATTGATATCTCTACAGCAGAAATATGCATTCCCATTACTAACATTGGATGACATGAGCCACAAAGTTTATTTTGAGATATATAATTTCACTCAGCGAATGAGGTGGTATTCAAATTTACATTCCCTTCTAAACTGGAAGGCTATAAGGATTAGTATTGCATGATACTAAACACTACTGATACTCCACCATTCCTACAGAGCTGTTTGGTAAGCTGTTCTGTGATGTTTGCAACCTGAGCAGATGCTGGCTCTATTGGAGCTCTCAGAACAAACCCACTGTTCATAGTGCTCTTTTTCCATCATTGTTCATGTGAACATTTGAGGGTTTCTTTGTACTGATTCACCAAACTTTTCTCTCTTTGCCTTCTATCCCAAGCCCTTGGATGCTCCACAAATCCAATGTCCAGACTGTTTGCTCCATTGCACAGAAATGCCATCATGCTGAGAGTCATTTGGCAACACCTGCCAGTGATGACTGTGTTTTATAACAGTCCATTAGCACAAGGTTCTTAATGAAAATGAAAGCTGGTAATGAAGCCAAAAGGCAGCAGCAGCCTCTAGTCTGGGGAGGGTAATTAAGCTAGAAGAGATGGGGAGACTGAAGAACAAAATTAACACATGGATAAAGAAAAAAGAGACTTGGTAGTGCATTAGCACTAATGTAGTTATGGCAAACCATCCAGTTTCCTTTATAAAAACATTTTGCTTGTATTTTCTGGACTATTTTTATATTGCTAGCTGATACAACAACAAATTATTGCACCCTCAGAGATACAGACATCAACTAGAGCAATACACACAGGATTTCAATGTGGAGTAGATAAAGACCCTCTGGAAAAAGAATAATATATATATATCATGATACATTTGAGCTTTGAAGAAGGGAAAAGACATAAGTTATCCTCCTCTAAGTCACTATCTTGTGTCCTCTAGGTGTGGAAGAAAAAGACTGGCTCCCAAGAATAGGAACTTCATTTGGTTTATTTTGAATGCAGTTGTCAAAACTTAGTGGCTCCCACCTTTTCACTTGGCAAAGTTCTCTATAAGCTAATGCTATAGTTCTCATTGTTATGATGCTCCATCTTGATACTGGACCTAGAATGCCTTTGTACGATTGACTGGCACCCCTTCTAGGTAATTCTTCTGAGACAACACCAGGATAATTCTTTTTCTTTCTGTGCATTTATGCTCTGTATGTGCTTGGAGAAGGCTTTCTTTTCATATCTTGCCACTTTCTCAGCATGAAGGTTAGCAATACATACTAAGTCTTTCATTGTTCCCTCATAATCAAGCCACGCATGATCTTAATCATCAAGGCCTTTCAAAATTCTTACAAATTGTTTGACATATCTCCACCCTACAGTATTTAAGCCCTTAACAGTTTAGTCTAGGTGCAGCTTATCAGATCTCTTTACAGATGAATTATCCACCTACTGCTTTATGAAGGATGTCATGGCACTTATGCAACATTTATGCTGTTTTCTATCCACACTGATGATTGCAATTCTTCCCATTCTAGTCAAATCTACACATTTCATTAATATGTCATTTCTTCCCCTTTGTGATCACTGAGAAAAGCGCTAGACAGAAATGACTAACTTCCAATTTGTCTAGCCTTCCCAGTTCATGAAAATGCTGTTGCATTTTTTATTGCTAATTTACTTTAGAAAACTCTTAATGTTAAAGCCAAATTTTAATTGTTTTCTCCAAGTAAGATTATATAGGGGTCTTTGTGAAATTGAAGTCCAGAAATATCACAAACACTGTTTTCCTTTCATCCATTAATTTTGTAACCCAGTCCAAAAGTAATCAAGCATCTTCTGTGAGTTTTGTTTAGTAAATACCACTGGTGATTGCTCATGGTTCTCTTGCTCTGTATATTTACAGATTCATTATTCTTAATATGGCTTCCATTATTTTATTAGAGGCTAATAAGGCTTTTAAGAAACAGTTTGAAAGTTAACTCATGAAAGTGTTTGGGGAAAGACTTTAGAATTAGCTGTAGAATTTAGCTGTACATAGAATCCAACTGTTGAAAAGCTGCCATAGCTTTTTATTCTCCTAAGCATAATATACAGGACCAGAAGAAACAAGAGAAGTTAATGACTAAAGAGGGTTTTTTTGATGGTTATATTATTGATAATATAGTTAAGACATACATACAATGCACTACAACTATTAGGCAAATCCAGAAAGGTTTGACAGCACCACAGAACAAAAGACTGATGATCCCACTGCCTGTGGGTTTGGCTAATTTTTACATATTTCACCCTATACAGCACCAAGATACCCTGTGGATTTCAGGGTCTCACATGTGAGAAATTATAATAGGAAACGCATACTTAAAGCTCTTTCTTTGAAGTAATGCCAGCAAGGTGGTGGGAAAGGGCTAGAAAGGGGGCAGTATAAACTCCCAGAGCCTTGTGACAGAACAAGAGGACGTGGCACTTACCCTCCCTGAGCAGCCCACCATGCCAACACTTGACAGCAAGCGGTACCATGAATGGATAAAAAAGGACACTCTGAATCTCCCTGTCCCATTCCCACTGTCCTTTTTTTTTCTTTTGCCCCTGCTGAAACCTTTCTACACATTTCCAGCAGTGGCAGCAGTAATACCACCAGCAGAGAGCTCTCTTGGCTTGGCCTGCTGCCTGCTTTGGCTCAGACATTGTACCCTGGGAAGACTGGAGACCTACAATCAAACTTCTTTATGAGTGGATTGAATAACTGGCTCTATTTACAGCTGTTTATGTGGCATCCCAGAAGCTGCCAGGTAAACACCTGAACCTAGGCAATCACTGGCCCGTAACTCGAGCCTTGCCATGTAATAAATACGCAGCTTAGTAAAAAGACAGATAATCTTGTAATAAGAGACTCTTGAATCAGTCTTGTTCTTCCAGTGTTTTCCCCGTTCTCTAAAGCACCCTGTTAACAAAGTGAAATCTCCGTGTGCAATGAAAGTTAATCTCCCCATTTCTTCACAGTGTCTCAAATGCAGTAGGGACTTTTTAATTAATAATATTTGCCTGTGAAAGACTAAGAAAATGCAACAGAAGCAAATTCTACATTGCCTAAGAATAATATCATTGCTTAGGCCCACTTCTGAAAAGATCTTCGATGTGACTTGCTGTACCTGGCATGTTCCACTGAAAATGCATTCAGCTCAGTAGCTCTGCACTGCTCTGCTCTGCTCAGGAATCTGAGCCCCTGGGCTTGTTCCCAGCACTAGTAGTTCACCCTCCTCCGTGGAAAATCATGCCATCTCTGTCCTTCACCATCTTCTTCTGCTAAGTGGGAAATACTTAGTGCTCTGCGTGACTGCATGCAGATCTCCTGCTGTTCTATCGCAGCTCTACCAGTGTGTCTTGTCTCTAGCTCTGCTGTCCCCACCAAACTCTGCTTGCTGAAGGTTCAGAGTGACGTGTGCTAACCTGAGTCCCAGCAGTGGGATGGCATCAATGCCCTAGATCAGGGTGCCAGAGGGTCTGGACACTGCATTATCGGGCATAGCAAGTCAAAGCAAGTCAAAATCAAGGTTTGGGTGGTGGTGTTGTGGGACAAAACAAACTAGCTCCAAATCTAGTCACTCAGGCACAGTAACATAAGGAGACACCTAAAAATTTGGCATAGATATTTGAGATGGAAAGATAACGAGGGTTTTTCTGATAAAAATATACTTGGAATAGATTTTTGCATCACAGCTCTGCATCAATACAAGCAGGGTAAAACAAACTGACATACTAAGAATAAAATAAAAATAAAAAATACAACAGAAATAATGATCACCAGATGGAAAGAGAACAGAGGCTTAGGCAATCGTTACGGAACAGTAGTATCAGGATATTGGAATTTTCACAGAAAGTTGTTATATATATCTTCTGCAAGTTGATATTCTTAATGGCCAAAGCACTGGAACAGATTACCCAGAGGTAGTAGATGCCCTATCCCTGGAAACATTAAAGGTCAGGTTGGACAGGTCTCCGAGTACCTGATTTAGTTGAAGATGTCCCTGCTTATTGCAGGGGGAGTGGACTAGATGACCTTTAAAGGTCTTCTCTAATCCAAACTATTCTATGATTCTATGAAACATAAACTTCCCTCAGGGTAAAAGCTCAATTTCATTTGAAAGCAGGACTGTTACATCTTACTGAGAAACACTCGAACCTCTCCAGCAATACTGAGGTTAGCATGGATCCTACCTGCCACTGTTCCCATCACATAGAGACTCAGCAGGGCACCTGATGGAGCTTTTGCCCCATGTCCATCATCCCTCCCCTGTTTCCCAGCACTATTTGCTTTCTCAGCACCGAAGCACAACTTCTGTTCAGGTCTCCAGGCAGCGCTGCACTGCCAACACAAGTGGTGCCAGAGTCAGCAGAGGTGAAGAACAGGGCTAAAGGTGAACTAAACTCTCTGCCCAGAGCTGCAGCCCAAAGTCCCAGCTCCCACCAGCGGTGACATATGCCAGGCCATGTATGAGCAGAAGCCAGCCTCCAGGTCAGTTTGCAGATAAGGTGCGGCATGGCCCAGCCTGCAAACTGAGTTGCTCCTCCAGAGTCTGGGATACATGGCCTGCCAGTCCCATGGGGCAGCTCCTCTTCTCATCTGAAAAGGGGGCTGAGCTCCCCGTTTCCATCAGCATTGTGTCTGCCCCACTCATTATACAGAGAGAGAGAGAGATAATACAGGGACAGAAATAACCCAGTACTAACCACACCCTGACATCAGGTAGTTGAAGTGTGACCACAGCATGGGGCATGAGAATACTCTATCCTCTTCTTTTGTACTTACTACCCAAAAAAACTAGCACACACAGTAATTAATTTAGTTTCATGCAACATAAGACAGGACAGTTATCACTGCTTCCATTTCACACATGGGCAAGCCGAGGTTCACTGTGGGCAATAAGAACAGCCTGAAGCAAAATCAGAGCAACCAAGAACTGAACTGAGGATGCTAAATCTTGTGCCTTAACATTACCTTTCCTTTCCCAGCATGACCTCCTCCCAAGCTGAGATGTTACTTTTCCATATTCAAGGGTATTACTTTCCTCCCTAGAGAGACCTGAAGGCTGAGCTGACTTCTCTCTTCTGTCTCTTTGCTTAGAGAAAAAAAACCACATCCACAAACACACTCCAAAGGCAGTCTTATTTAATCCCAGTGTAATTCTCACTGTTCCTTCTTAATCCTTTCACCTGTGAGATAATTGCCAGCATTCTGGGAAGAACTCAACACTAATCATAGACTTGCATAAAAAGAGACAAAGAACCAGATAAAACAGACTAAAGGAAATCACAAGGCCTGAATTAACCATGAACACACACATCCACTCCAGACACCCCGCTGAACTAGCCTCTTTCACAAAAGATAAAAGGTCCACTAATGGGCCTGGAGGAGAAGGCCATGAAAAGTCCTGTCAGTAAATGAAGGCTTTAGTCTTCCTCATGCATTGTGGAATGAGGTGCCACAAAAATCAAAGAGCAAAAATAAGTTACCAATAGTAATACCTACATGCCTGATATTCAGCAAACAATAAAGTGTAGGGATATCTTTCCACCTCGTTCTGTCCAGAAGACCAGTGTTTATGGCAGATTCCCACCACTTGATCTGAGTCACTCCTCCCACATAAGAGCACATATGTAGAACACATATGTTTCTACTATCCTTCCCATTGATTCCATTTGACCCCTCTTTCCACAACTAGTACTGTACATCCATTCTTCTTCCTCATAGCTGAAAAAAAACCCAACATTTCCACTCATTCACTATTTAAGTACCCTTTCTTTTCCACTTGTTCTTAAAATTCATGCCTTTGCAGAGAAACCCACATTGTCTCTGTGTACTCATACGTACTTTCCCAGCAAACTCCTTACACAGTACACTTAGGGCACCTCTGCATTGTGGGTTTTTTCATTCTGTAGATTTTTGTCACAGGGTATATATGTTGTTCCCTTTGTAAAATATGATTGCTGTTTCTACGGTCATGTACATGTTTATCAGTAGATAAATACAGTTTTAATCTTCTTAGAGAATTGCTTTAGCAAGTGGAATCTAATTGGGAGAGTCTTTGGTAGAACAAGCAAGTTATTTGGTGGTTTATAAGACAGATTGCACTGATGCTTACAGAAACAGGAACGGACAAGAGAACTCTGGCATTTATTGCCTGTTCTCCTCCATCTCTCTGTGCTTCTGCTTATTCAACTGTAAAACAAGGAAAACAAATAATTAACCTTCTTACCGGACGGATGTGAAGCTGAATGATAATGCTTTGTACTCGTTGTGTATTGTTTTCAGGACACACAGTAAGCGTCAATGCTGCAGCCTCCTTGTGCAGCGGTGAAGGGCTTTTGTCCCCACTCCACCGCCGCAGAGGCACAAAAGCCCTGGTGATTTGCAGGGAAAGCCAGCCACGGAGCGAAGAACACACCTCTCACTTCTGAGGCCTCTCCATTAAGTACAACGCTATTTAGGAATGTGCTCCAAGCATTTATAAGACACTTATCAGGACAGGAGGTTGGTGGGACATCAAGACGCTACACGCGCACTGCTGATGACAAACAATCAGCACGCAAAAAAGTATTTTTCAGGAGAATCACAGACAGATAGGGCTGGAAATAGTACAGGGGAGAAAAGCAACCATTCATAAGAGCAGAGGCCATAATTCAGTATCTCTTAAAATGAACTGCTGAGAAATGGCCTACTGGAAATCCCAGCAAATAGAGCTGTAACGAGCTCAAGACTGGAAAGAAGGGAATCAGTGTCTATCCATCCACTGAGCACATCAATAGGAAAACTTGTAAAGAGGTTTCAAGCTCCCCAATCAGTCAGATGGCAGAAGAGTCAGAGAGAAAGTGATTCCTGAAATAAATTTCTTTTTGGTTATTTTTGGAAAAGGAGACAAAAAGAAGGGAGGTTGGTACATTGGAAAGCCGACAAAAATCATTATTCTCTATAAATTGCTTTGACATTGTATAGGCAGTGACCTTCACAGCAGTACCAGTTTAATGGCATTTACTTCAGCAGTAGCTGATTTCACTATTAAACAGGGATGCATAGCACAAGATTACACAACTAAATCACTCTTGTAAATATTTAATATCATTGCCTTTCTTTTTTTTTTCCCTTTTACCAAATCACTATCAAAGGCAGAGCACACAGTAGAAAACACATTTATTTATTCTATCCTGGAAAAAGCTTAGTGCTCATGCATTTTATCTATCTAGTTCTCCAAATGACTTTGACACTTGAAAGCCCTTGTGATCAAAACAGTCTGAAGGAAGGCAATTTTGCAACCATTT
The DNA here is from genome assembly GCA_004320125.1 of Scolopax mira. NCBI lineage: Eukaryota > Metazoa > Chordata > Aves > Charadriiformes > Scolopacidae > Scolopax > Scolopax mira. The sequence continues at coordinate 171,128 of BJBW01005244.1, read as the reverse complement.
AAGAACTGATTTCATGCACTGATCAACATTTACCAAACTTGCCTGATGGAATAGCACAAAGTTTAACCCAGTAGATTGACAGGAAACACCTGAAGGAGAAAATTAGTAAGAAAACTACACTGGTTTAAATAGAAGTACCTTAAGAGACAAAAAGAAAGAAAATCAGAAACGATCTCTCCGCTCTTCCTCAAATCAAAGAAAAAAAAAAAACAGTATTTGGGAAGTCAAAGGGAATTGGCACTACGAGAAAAAAAGTCCTACTGCTGGCTGACAATACAATAAGCACATCCACCACATAATACATTCCTTCATTATGGACATACACTGCAGCACAGCAGGAAATGAAGTGTCCACAGATTTCTCTTCATATACATCTGTTTTAAAGCTAGAGTCAATAGATAGAAGAAATAAAGTACAAGAATGTAGCAAAGAAAAAATTTTAATGATGTCTCTAGTATCATATCTTGTAATATAAAATTGACTGAGAAATTGAAATGCTAAGCCTGGAATTGGGTGCCTTAAGTATAGCAAGTCATTTTTAAAGAGACCCTTATGATCTGTAAATTCTGATTTTTCCAGCTTTAGGAAAAGAATTTTTCCACAGCCTGGCACAAATGATCTGTCACATTGTGGGAAAAATGCTATTCTGTTGAAACCACAGATGATCAATGTCAGAAAATGTTCTTTATGACGTATTCCAGCAGACAAATAACACAAGTTATGCGTCTTTTCAGCAATTTAGCAAGAAAGGAAAGATAAATCAATGGATATTTACAAACTGAAAAAATTCTGTGGAAAAAAATAATTTGGTAAACTGAAGGATAAAAAACAGATATAGAAAGTGGCTTGCCCCAGACTTCATTGAGACTGTCTGCAGAGTAAGACTACCCAAAATAAATATGTGTAGTTGAAAATAGTCAGCTAAATGCATTATGTGGATGCTGGAGTTGGCCAGAGCCGCAAGGCACTGGTGCCTGAAACGTGCGTGCCCTTCGTCAGAGCTGGGAAATGCAAATGCAGAGCGATGCTGGGTGCTGCCCTGGGTTTTATAAAAGCTTGCAACATCTTTAATGCAGAGCTAAGCAGAGCCTGTAATCCCTGTGCTGCGATGCAGCAATGTGCTCTCCCCTCGCAGGACAAGCCAACAGCTACGCAAGATCCTTTTATCAACATTCACAGGGCTGGAAAATAACTGTTCACAGTTTGATTCCCAACATTACCGAGTGAACCAAGAATTGCTCAGAGAACTGGCAGCTGAATACACATGTAAAAGACAAAGGTTCTCCAGTGATATTTATTCTAGCCAAGTTTTAATATTTCAAGGCTTATAGCAACCAACTCTTTACACAATCAAATGTAATTGTCTGATCCCAGCTGGTGATCAGCACATTCATCATCAACCTGGTCATTATTAATATACCAGTAATTAGGGGGAATAAAGGTGTGTACTTTGTAATGCTGGCTTAATACAATTCCACCGTACCTAATAAGACCACAGCTCCTTTAAAAATACAATTATTTTAACATTAAAATTATACATTTTTCTTACCATCACTAACAACTAACAATCACAGAGCCATATGATTTTAGAACAAATACTGAAATGTTTTTTTTAGAGTCTTCAGTAAAAAGAATTTGTTCAATTAAAATGAACCGTGTTTTGCTTTAGAAATAATCTGACCCATAAGCAGTTTCCCAATCAAACTGTGATTTGAGAGAAAAGCTCGATTAAATTGCATGCAATTGACAGAATCAAATCGTAAACACTTACCTACATATACTACATACATTCTTCTTGCTCTACTGTAGGAGAGAAAGCGATATCTCAGGCACCACGGTGTGGTACTGCTTGGCAAATGCTACTGACTTTTTTAATGGTGACAACTGTGTACACAAATTCTCAAAGTACCAGTTCTGTTTAAAGCCTTTCCCCACAAAGCAGTGCCAGTAAAGGACAGTTTCTATTACATGCTTTGCAGTCTTTTACTTTAACAAGATGAGAACTAAGGCCATCATTTAGTGAGAAGCCCTGAGGTTAGTGTTGGAACAGTCCCAGAGACGGATTCTTCCCTGCACTATTTCTTTTACATCAGTGCATTTCCTCTGCTTCAATATCAGTTATACCACAATAAAATCCTTGCACTGCAGCTAAGAATATGGCTTTTAATACCATTACATCAAACCTCTTGGTATATAAAGTATACCTAGTAAGAGACCAAAGAAGATCCTGCTAAAACAGAATTTGGGGACATTATCCTTGCAGGTACACAACACATTCCCAGGAGCAAACCACCTTTGATTTCTATGGGCTTCACAGGCTGTTTAGGGAATACAGTGCTTTAAGTGCAGAAATTTGCAGGATAAATTGTCTGTAACATAAATCTCAAAACAAAAAGGCTTTGAAAACAAATGAATACGCAACAGCCTGTGAGTGCTGAATTCACACCTGATTCCTTACTCTCTGCAGTGGTATTTTCTGTTCTCTTCCCCTACTTCATAGCCTGTCGGTACTGATCTCTATTCAGAGACGTGAACTCAGAAATATCAAAGCCCTTGAAGCACTTGTGAAAATGAAAGCAAGCATGAGAAGGAGCTCTAGCTCCATGAAAAAGGTGAGTATGGCCAAACAAACGAAAGGTGGTGGGTGTCATGGGACCATCAGCAACCAGCAGTGGTGCTAGTCAGAATCAGAAACCAGAATCAGAATCAAAAAACAGAATACCGATGTGGGGAAAAACTCAAACCATTGGACGTGACTTAATAACTGACACAGACAATACTGGATTGGTTATATCTGACGATTGGAGAAAGCATGACCTTCTTCACAGTAATAGTTTTACAACCATTTGTATGGCTTGGTATCCACTAATCTCCAGTCAAAATATTTACTATCTAGCAAAGCACTGCAAATAAGGCTGCTCTTTCTAATTGCTTTCTCTCAACACGTAAGATCCAGCTTGCACAGCACATACTTTCTGAACTGTTCAATGTTATCACTCAAGACAACAAAAGGCCACAATGAGCCTCAAAACAGGAAACTCCCCTCTTTCACTGGGTTTCATATTTTTGCAGGGCTGTCTGATGTGTGTGGCAGGGGTCTATTTCGGTTCCTGATGGCATTATCACCATTTTGCTGCATTACCATAAAGCCCAGGAAATAAGCTATTACCCACCATCACTCCTCCCAAACGTTATCACAGAGAATCATGCATTCACAAAACAGCATTAACTGTGAGAATTAGAGTCCATTTAAACTGCAGCTGTTCCTTCATTCCTAAATAGGTTCTTAGATCAAAACTTCTCCCTGACTAGTCTCATTACCAAATGCCCCTTTCAACTGTAAGAAAAAAAGACCACTTTTAAAAATCATATATTTTACAGGAAATGCGCTTTCCCTGTATTACGACAACCAGGTAAGTAACATTAAAATGAATATTTTTTCCAAAAATATACGGGTCGTTTTAGCTTTCAGAGTTGTGAGTTAAAATTTTGCCTTCAAATCATCTCTGACAACAGAAATTAACCTGTAATTTTGATTTTCTATTTCTAGTTTATCTCATTTTCAGAATCTCAAGCTTCAATTATTTAAGGGAAAGACGTTTTGTCTATTTTTAATGATAATACTAAGCCTGCAGCAAGGGCTTTCTTTTAAATACAAAACCTAAATCCTGGATCTAATATACATGCTGATGTTCTTTTCAGCTCTAAACCCATGCCCTAGAAAAACCCACAACCCTAAATTCTGCTATTATCAAAGAAAACATTGCTTATTATGTTCCATTTCCCTCTCTGCTTCTTTGCCTCTTTGTTAGTGTCCATTGGAAGGACTCCAATCTGCAGGGAAAAAACACTCTCAAATCTAAACTGAAGAACCTAAATGCCAGGAAAAGGCACAATGTCTCTTTAAGAGTCAACAGTAAATTAACTTGCCCATAAGAGTGCAATAATTAGCAGTTAGTAGCTTATTAAAAGGATGGCAAAGGCCAAGCTGCCATCTGGGATCTCCAGTTTCTTGTGATTGTTATTATGTCAAGACGTGCAACTTGCATTAGCTTTCATGTCACTGTGCTTGCCCTTACTTTACATGTAAATTTTAATGAAAGATACAGCACTTTAAAAATCAGATGTCCATCAAAAGTGCTATTAGTCTGCCTTTTACAAAGCATATGGCCTGTTTTGCTGCCTCTGCATCTCTACACACCACTGAATGCCTCAAATGAAGAAAATAGAGAAAGGGGGGAAAAAGCCTTTCGCTGATATCAATTAAATATTCTCTTTGGACAGAGTGAAACCTGAGCCTCATCGAAAACAGAAGGCTACAATACAGCGTAGAACTACAACATTTTAGCTCCTGTTTACACACAACACGACCACAATGTCTTTAACTCTCACAGGAATCATTCTTCTTAATAAAAATTAAAGCCAATGAAGAAACAGCTGTTTATTCACACCTTAGAAAGACACAGTTTCAAAATAAGGCAGAAAGAAAACATGTGAGAATAAATCACCTATAAACTACAAAATATTTAACACGATATTAAATATTTTATGAATACACATTATTTGTGAACACACATGCTCATATGCACAGAACAAAATTATTTACAAGAAACATCCTATTTAATGTCTCATTTGTCTACCTTCCTAAATATATTATGAAGAAATGTAAAAAGAAGAATGTTAATAAATCTATTCCTTTCCGTTAGCTGCTATTCAACATTTAAGTGACTTCATTCGTCAAATTTTAGAAAATGTCATCTCTGGAATATAAAGAAATAGAATGAAGACCATGAAGAAATGTCCCCCAATATCTTATATTTGAAATTCATCAACTATTATTCTCTTCTAATTAGACATACAAGAATGACATTAAAATATTTGTTTCTTCCATAAATAAAATATGAAACCAGCAGCAAAAATTTACTTACAAGATATTTTTATAGAAGAATGACATCTACATCCTTAAAATGATGCAGAAAAACAAACCCATTACCACACATATTGTAAAAGTAGTAAGGAAAGGACCTTATACCTTGAGTATAGAAACCAAAACCATACAATATTCACATTTAAAACCCAAATATTAAGATATTTTACAGGGCAAGCCAGAGCTTAAAAACCACTGCCACAGCTGACAAGATGAATGTAGTGTTGTGTTTCTCCTTGTATAATTAGATCTTTACACAGCACAAATGATTTAATTTGTTACTGATGTTTCACTTTAACATTTGCATAAACTCTTGGCCACTCAGATGAACTTATTCACATCACTCTGAAATCCAAATGGTATGACTGGTGAAGAAGAACTCGAAATTATTTTCCAGATCAGTAAGGTCCAGTCATTTCCTTCTATCTGAGTCCACAAATGCTATTTCGTTTTTTCTGTGCCATTACCTCCTGTTCAATATTATTGAACAATTCAAAGAAATAACAACCTCACACTGCTCACTGAGAGTAATGCTGAACATCACAAGACTGAAAAGACCTACTTGGGTTAAGAGCAGTTAGGACTGAGGGAGATAATCTGATCTTGCAACGCAGAGAACTACACATGGAATTTGCCAGTTGCCTTTGGTCTAGACAACATGCATTAAAAAACATCCCACCCATGAAATATGTGAGTGCTCTTTCATTTCTCTCTGAGAATGAAGAAAAAACCCGCTTAATGTTGAAAATGAGTGTGCAGCTGGGCAGTTTTTCACCCCGAGCACAGCTACTGATGGAGGAAAGGAGCCCAGTGCCTTAGAGGAGAAGCAGCAGTCTGCAGACTGCATAGGTGCTACAGGGTACACTCAGAAATCGGCCACATCTCACTGTTATTCTTTGCATCAGAGTGGACATTTGGAACTTTTGAGTTCTTTGGGTGAATCTTGGCCCACTACATTCAATGTGAATTTTGCTATTGCCTTCAAGAAGACTCAGGACTTCATTGAAAACAGCAGAATTCCACCAGGAATACAGTCAATTTCCTCTGGAGGCACAAACCTCAAAAGAAGACAGTTCCAAACCAAGAATGATGATACAACAGACCCCACTATATATATAAAAGAATGGTGAAAGGTAGCAAAAAGGCAAATTATCATTTCTTTAAGAAAGGCTGTCAAGAGAACAAATGATATGAAAGAATGTGACGACACATTAACTCCAGTTCAATAGCAAATTAGAGCTGGATATTTATGACCTCCCTTGGTATCATTTACTTGTGGGGGAGTGTTAGAGAAATAAACTCAATATAATTGTTCCTTAAATGTCAGTTCCTCTCCAGAAGAGAAGCCGTATTCAGCAATTCATGCCAAACTATATAAAAGTCCTCCCTGCTCATCATACATTTACTTCATCTCTACAACCAGTTCCATATGCCTAATAAAAACATAAACAATACTTATATACTCAGTTGAGGTTAAAATTCAAGTGGAACCCAGGTGCTTTTCTGTATCTCAACTACTGGAGCCATCAGCCATTACCCCGGAACACCTACACTTCATCTTCTTTAGCCTTCCAGGAACTTATTTAAAAAAAAATAAATCTCCTGAACTTTTTAAAAAGGATAAATGCAGAAACAGCCTATTTACTACAGTGGAAGGGACTAATGAAAGACTTGTTTCAAATGAAGAATGCAAGGTCACAGACTGCTATACTTTGTGAAGATGTTTTATGAAATCAAATGCATCATATTCTTTGGCTACATACGTGGTATGAGACAGAATGGCTGCCAGTTTTTACTAAAAACTACAAGAATGTCAAAAAACTATGAACCTTCCAGGTCCAATCACTAAGGCATCTGGTACCATCTTCTCTGTGAGCTGAAGGCCATGTTTGGGGGCAAAATTACACCACTTGAGCTCTCTGAAGGTAATACCATTTTTCATACAGAGTGATGGTTCTCTGATGAAGCCACTTGCTATAACTAGAGCTAAAAAATAGGCATAGCTGGGAAGTGAAACAATATTTTTAGTGAATGACACAATAAATTGTCACTGTATATGAATTAATTACAGACCATATATTATAATGCTCATTCCCACAGGCTCAACTGTGAGTTTTGCTTTGGAAAAGACTTTCAGTTTAGTCCTGCACAGACTGGCCTGAAGCACAAATGCCACCCGAGAAAAGAAGGGAACAACATGAGCTAACATCACACCGAATAAAACTCGCCCTGATCTACACTGACCCTTAAATCACACTAGGCCATACATCAGCTAACTCAATTATTGGCAGCTGTGTTGAGACACAATAACATCTTGTCTGGTGTGCTTAGAACTGTAGGTTCTCACATTTTTACAGTATATATATGTGATTATTATGTTTTGAGGTTCACCTCTTGCTAAGAACATAGCTTTGAGCTCTTATATTATCCTCCACTGCCCAACTTTGGATAGCATAGAAAAGCTACAAAATTAACTATTGGAATATTTTTTCAGCCTCAAAACAGAAAAAATAATATTGATTCATGATGCACACCATCACATAGAATCTCATAATACAAACTTTTTAGAAGAAGGCAGGGCATCAGAAAGAGGAATTCCACAAAGAGAAGGTGTTTAATATGCCATTGTGCTCCCTAGAATTCAGGTATTAAAGGAGGAGTGAGTCGCCTCACTGGGCAGAGACTGCTTGCGCCTCAAAGGAAAGCTATTATGAACAAATTCTCTGAGCTTTCCCATCCTCCCAAATTCATAGCAGTACAATTAATCATTTCATCACGCAATGTCTTATTGGCATGGACACACCAAGCATCTTCCAATGCGTTCAAATCATGCTGATCAATAGATCAGATTCTTCAGCAGTGCATTTGTTGAAAAGGAGTAAGCCTCGGCATAATAAAACCTTTTAATCTCTCTATCTCATTGGAAAATAGGACAAAGAAATGGATTTTCCTTGAGCAGTGCTTATAATCTATCAATTAATCTTCACCTTTCCCTCCAGTCCAACTGGAGTCCCACAGCAGGTTTGCAGTATTTTGCCTTTTTGACAGTTTTGATTAGGGATGGATGACTGCCCTCTGCATCCTAAGGATAGGTGTGAACTGCTGAAGAGCGAGCTGGAGCCCCGAGCAGCCCCACATGCCCTGAGCACTACTGTGGGGGAAACACACCTCTCTGCAGCGGGGCTGAGCACTTCTGTTTCCTCTGCAGCTTTTGCAACTCAATTTCTATTTGAAATTTTCTCTAAGCGAGAGGATGGGAAGCAGAGCTGGGGAGAGAAATGATAGCTCCGAAGACCTCCATCATTGAAGGATAAGGCCAGGTCCTGCTTCCACCAACACCAGTGCCAAAATTTCCAGCAGTGGCATCACTCCAGTGCAAGAGAGTCAGCAGCACCAGCTCACTGGCATCTGCTCTGTCTTTTATTGAACTGATGGTCCCTTTGCACCCCCAGTGACACCAGCTACAGCCAGCCTGACACTGTGCAGCTCATAGTCAGTGTGAACAGGGAGAAAATAACGTATGTTAAGAAGATCTCAAAACATTAACCTTAGTAAATATTTCTTCCATAATTCAATACAAACCAAAAGATTGTTAAGAGACTTTTAAAAGTAAAGGCATTAAGTTCCAATAGGAAACACAGTCATAAAAATACAATTTGTCCATCAAACATTTTACAAGCAACCAAGTGTTAGAAAGAATGCAATCTCTACCTTTGCTTCTACCTACAGACAGGAAGGTGTACGTCCGTTTAAGAGGAGTAACAAGAGGGGTGTCCATCATGGAGGAGGCAGAAGAGAAGAGAAGGAGGAAGCATAAAAAACAGAAAGTGATGTCACTAGCCATATTACAAAAACAAGAAAATGAGCATATTTATGTAGCAGCCAAACCCAACAAAACACAATGTCAAGGGAAAAAGAGAAACACACCACAACTAAAGCACAAAGCAAGGCTTAAACAACTGACAGTACAACAAGCAACTGTCTGGTTAAGCCCTTTGGCTTTAATTTGATTTTCTACTGAGAAATGCAAACCCCCATGCAATAGCACGCCAGTGATATGCCTCATTCCACGTCAAATTCAAAACAGCATGGGAAACAACAGAGTAGGATAGAAAAAAATAAATCTCATGGTAATATATTTGGTAAACACATTTCACCTACCAGAGCTAATGTATTTTTATATAATGTTGACATTGCATATTTACTCACATATATACATTTACATATTTTATATCCATAATATTTTTATAGAGAGTAAATATTTATCAAAAGGGGGTATCTCTGAGTGGGTTGGCAAGAAAAGAGAAGCCACTGTTCCCTGATGCATCATGGATAAATAAGGGTGACTAAAGTTGCCAGAAGCCAACAGTTTCCACATCTTTTTTGCCAGGCAAGGGAGTATAGAAAGGGCTGATGACAATCATCCAGGCCTGAAGAGGTCATGCAAGTCTTCATGAGCCAGTTGGGTTGCAACTTGTAATTTAAATGGTCAAGTGCATCTGTTTAAATAATCCAGTGCTAAATCACAGACTGCTACAAAGACAACTTCAGTGCTATTGAGATTGAAATGTCCATGAAAGTTGACTGTCCTGATCACTTACAACATGTCATCATCCTTCCTCTGCCAATGACTTGTCATACTCAGCTGCATCCTTGGCAACTAGGACATGCTGAAGGGACCTGTCTGCTGGATGTTCCTTCACCCATCAGACAGGGAACAAGGAGCTCAGTGCTTCCCAGAGCTTAGCTGGATGCTCCACATGCCAAATACTATGGTCTTAACATGCACTTATAAAGAGCCCTGCTTTACCACCACAAAGGGAAGCTGAAGAGTACAGAAACTGAAGACTGAGCCCCAACGTCATTTCTGATTGTTTATTTTCATGACCTCAGAGCAGACATCTGCCTTGAACTACGAAATAAAAAAACTGATTATGTCCTAAGCCTCTCTACATTTTACTGAGATATATGGAAACTATGTCCCATTTATTCAATTACCTAATTACTCTTGAGCCTTCACAGGCACTACATTCTATCTTATTCATTCTTTGTATTGTCTAACTTCAGATACGTGTTCACTTAATGGCAAAAACATCTAGTCTAGGAAAGCCTGATCAGGCTTTCGAGTCAAAAACTCACATCTTCTCCCTACAGATAAACAATTGGTCTGGTCTTTCTAGTGCATCACGGGCATATACCTTGCATTAAGGCTTCAACCATTTCACTCCAGACTGGAATGCATCACCAGTGCTGCTAACTCCTCCCTATGTACCCATGGCAGCAAGACGCTGACACTGTCAGAGGAAAACAGCATCACCCCTCTCCCCACCTCACCTCTCCTCACCAGCTTCTTGCTCTACACCCCCATAGAGCAAAATGGATCTAATGATCCCATCATGTCACCGACAGTAGATCTGTAACACAATCCAGGCTGAGATATTAAAATGTGAATTCTGATACAGGCCTAGATCCCATTTGTAGCCCAACCTGGTGTTAGCCCTGTTTTTCTTCTGAACCATTTTGCTCTGGTCATATTTTAAATCGTAGACACAGGACTCACAGGCCATTACGTGCAATTTTCCTCAGGACTCATAATGAGTTAGGATCGTGCCATGAGGGCTATTAACATATTTTTTTTGTAATAATTGCACGCTTAAAAATAAAGACCAACAGTGAGGTCTACATTTATCAGGCAGAAGTGGGAACCATTACATCTGGCACAACAAGAAAGAAACGTCAAGATAAAATAGTTGGTGGGCTACATGGAAGGGGAAAGCATACCTCTTCGCTGTCCATGGAATCCTTTCATGCTCCCTCCTGGGCATCTAGTCCCAGGCTGACAAGTAGCCATGACTCATGAGACACAGAGGCAAAAATGCAAATGGCTTGACTGGCACCCAGTAGGCTTAGTTGCTTTTGTCATGCAAAACCCAGCTCAGAAAAGCAGCAGGGACAAACCTCTTTCATGATCAGTGACTGAAACAAAGAGAAAGTCAAAGGACTTACCTTGTTCACCCATCATCAGGTGTGAGAGGCCTTTGAGAAAAAGAGAAAGAGAGAGAGAGAGAGAGAGGAAGTCAGAAAAAAAAGAACAAAATAGCAGAAGCAGCAGCAATATCCATGCACTCTGGTCACAGTCCAATACCTCTCAGGATTGGAGCTCACATACTTGAACTAGGCCAAGCATGGGGATAGCACACAGGGCACACACATATGCAGGTGCTGCTGGAAAATATCTGTCTTTGGCAGAAAAAAACCATGGTGGTAGTTGCAGAACTGCATTTGAGGTTCATCATCCCTTGGGGAGTGACTGCAGAGGCACAGCACACCGGTATGACGAAATAGGCTGGAAAGCCAAGGTCTGCAACAGGGCTTTGCAGGGAGCATTTGCTCCTCTGGAGAGCTATAGAAATAACTTCTCCTCAGCTAAAGATTTAAAACACAAGGCTGCAGTGGTCAGTGAAAGGGAGGCTGTGATCCCACCACATCTGCTTCAGAGGAAACATCTGGGCTAAACACGTACACACACAAAGCTATCCTCATTCTCGAACACGGTGGCTTCAGCATGTATTTTTAGGAGTCGATCATCATGGCTTACTTACTATTAGACACCAGTATACCAGACCTAGCCAGGACTAAAAAAATTACCTGTAATCTATTTTTAATACTAATCCATTATCTTCCTGGGAAGACCTGGAGACTTGACTTCTGAGGGTGTTACTTGATGGTTCTACAGCTAAAGCTACTCTTTGGTTTTATAATGCAAGGTAAAGTGAGAAAGCAGCACAGCTCCCCTCAGCAGTGCCAGTCACCGTCAGCTCCATGGATGGGGCTGCAGTGGTCACTTGGGCTGCTCCAGTCTCTGCCCAATAACTCTGCCTGGCATAGACCTTGCTTGTTTCCATGAAAATCCATTTCTAGCCCCAATTTTCAAATATGTTTACTGTACAACCATATTCATACAAATATCATTTAGAAACTATTGCATATATATTAATGCCTGATCCATTACGCATCAGCCATTAGTTAATTTTGTGACACATGATTTCGCAAAACTAACATATACAAAAATCAAGTTGTACCCACTCAAGGCATGAGTGACCCCTTTCATACTTGGATGCCTGACTTTCTCCTCTTAGCTTGATTCCTTCTCCCATCCCTCACAGCACTTAGTACGGCAGGGATTTTGATACACACATACACACACACATATACATCCTATCTTAAGTCAGTTTATTAATTAAAAGTGACTTTTTTAATTTCACGGAGACTGACAGGTCAAATTAATTTACTAGAATGACAATTTTCAACAAGCTGCACGCTGAGTTTGAATTTGTTTATTTCTCTCTCTTTTATACTTTGCCTTTGTGTCTGCTGGAGAAATCTAAAATCCAGATCATCCCAAGAATATGTTCACCCACAGAGAACTCCAAGCCAGATAAGGGGATTAATAATTGTACAGTCTAAGGAATGCAAATATCTTAATGTTCTTGAAGATTATTGTGGATTTAGAAAAATAATCAGAAACACAACATAGGTTTAGATTTTTTTTTTTAGTTTCTCTAGCTATAAATAAACACAGCAGATTTGATATTGTAGGACATATTTCTGGGCTAAATTACAAGATATAATTTCACTGAATCGTTTTGCTCTGCTAGCAGAGTGGGTTGAATTTGTGTCTCTATTTATGGCCACTGACCCCACCATTCTTGACAGGCAAATCTTAGGTCAGTCCAAATGGGCACTTGAAAGTCACTGTAAAAGGCACTGAAAAGGACAAGAATTGTTAGGACCCACAAAGCACAGAGACCCTGTATGGTGAAAAAGAGAAAAGGCAAGAAGGTGGCAGTACGATATGCAGCTGAAGCTGGAGGAACAGGGAGGGGACACCATACCCAGAGCAGAGACAGGGGTCCCAAGCCCCCAGACCTTATGCAACATGGGGAAGGAAAGCCATGGCTAAGAGGCACAGCACCAATAGGTGCAGTCGTTGGGGATGGCAGAGGCCTTGTCCACATAAGGAGGAGGGACACGGACAAAGAGAAACTTCCAGAGAGGATTCAAAGCAAGATCCTCCACTGAACACCTCAAATCACACCATAAGAAGAGCCCTTCTCTCTCCACCAGCCACAGAGGAGCTACAAAAATCTCAAAATATGTGGAAAGTCAATGCCCCTTTTGCCCTTACCCCCAAAAAGGCCAATGCTGTGTGACCTATCTTCAGGCTCTGTCGGCCAGGTACGGCCCAGAGCCCTTGACTGCAGTCGCGAAGTGAGGGAACCCTCGAGATGTACCCACCATTCTGGTCCCCGGTTTGGTCCCCGGTTTAAATGCTTCACAAGAAAGTCTCAGACTCTTTCTGCTTCTTGACAAATGTGAAATACAACAGCAGCTGTAGTACTGTATGTACGTTTTGATCTTCTAGTGACAACTGGACAATGGAAGTAGGGAGATTAATGAAAAATAATGCCCCCCTGCAAATGCTACTTTTTCCTTTTTAAAACAGGAAGAAAAAGGAGGGTGAACTTGAAGATACAGCAAAAAAATAGTATTATCTCTTAATTTGTCCATCAACACAGAACCTTGTTTTAACAAAAAGAACACTAACAGAATTCCAGATTCATTGGTAGATAGAATAATAATATAAATAATGAAATAACATATCAGCTTTTCTCATCTGAAAATTTTCCTCCCTTGCAATTTAAAGTAGGAATGAAAATTAGTGTATTTATCTCCAACAAAACATCATTAACAACCAAAATCTTCAGCTATTGAGATCTAAAATCTGTGACATTTGCAGCATGTGTAACAAAGACCCCAAATTAGTCACAGTAAAATCAACTCGGAAAACGTGAATTGACATCATTGTCTCACCTTTCCATCAAATTCAAGATACAACACGACACTAAAACAATTTTCAAATCATAGGAGTCAAAGTCACCTCAATGTGATGCGGGGCAGCACTTGCTATTGGACTGCAACAAACTAACAGGGCATCCAACAGAACAATGTGAGAGGCGTGAGAATTGCTCAGACCTACAAACTAGACCAGATTTTCCCAGAACAGGGGCGACACCTATGACCATGCTATTTGGGCATCAACAACAAAGGCCAGCAAAGCTTTCAGCAGGCTCAGGATGTTAAATGAATTCATCAGATACCAAAGCGCATTATTCATGTGTACAACAACTGTTTGGGTCAACAGTTGTCCTCTCCCAGGGGAATCCTGTAAGAAAATATGAGTTTTCACCTTAATCCAAGTGAAATATGCTTTCCTTTTAATCTTAGATTTGTTCAACAAGAAACTTTGATTAAAGCCTCAGAGCTGCAAACTCAGCTGGTGTGGAACTGGAAAAGCTTGACACAAACCTGCATGAGCTGCAATGATCAAGGGGTTGTGTGCTTTTTCTAAACCAGTCTAGTCATTCTTATAATAATCTACTGGCTGGGCGCAGATGCTGCTGAATGGGTAGCAAGTGCTCTGGAAAAGGTTTAGAAAATCTTCAGAATAAATAGCTTATCTGCCTGCAAAAAAATGTTAAAGTTGGGAATCTGGTGACTTGTTACTCCTGAACTTCAAACATGAATGAGAGTAAGGACAAGCACATGGCTTTGGAAGAAGGCTCTCAACAGGTTTCTTTGAAAATGATAAGCATTTGCTTGTGCTCAGCTTCTGGATTCCCAGCTTCTTCAGACTTTCAGCAATAATGGAAAGAGAAAGCAACCGGCTTCTTCCCAACATTGCTTTGTTATTAAAATAATATGTCCATTGCTGAGGGCAGACAGACATATAAGCTCTGCTCCATGATTTATGCCTGTCTATACTACCAAAGTGGTATTATTTTCTTAAAGGTTAGTATTAATCTCCCTTGATCTCACAGTAACATTTAAAAGAACTACATTTTTTAAAAAAAATTGTAAACCATCTGTTTTCTATATCAAAATAGCAAAATTAGGTGGCTCCAATTGTACAAAGTATTGAGGGCCAACATTGTATTTTTATGAAGCCAGGAGGGACATTTTAGAAAGCAGCTTCAGAGTACAATGAAAGAGCAACATAGTTAAACAGAAGTCCTCATCGTTAAGATTTACTAGGAGTAATTTTCAAGGTGAAGGAGAAAATGAAGGAAACCTTGGAGGTAGTTCGAAAACCTTGCCCCCACTGCCCCGTCTCCCAGCACCACATTTGGGTACTTAGCTCTTAAAATAGAAAAATAAAGCCACAAAACCTAAGAAGATTGTGACAGCACAAAATACAGCTGAGAGTGACAACTGATTGCAGCAACAAAGGAAGATGGACTCCTTCATCTAGTTAATTATAGCTTGTCCCGTATTACTGGCCCCATGCTGCGGGGGTGTGCACATGTGCGTGGGTGTGCGTGCACTGCTGAATTGTTCTGTTAAGGGGGGCAGCCTCAGTATTTCCCTTTTAATGATGCTGCCAGATGATTAGCCCAAAACCTCTAAATTAATAGGAAGAGAGAGTTCCAGACCACAGCAGCAGCCCCTCCCCAGGGGCAGGCTTGTCCACAGAAGATCCTTTCCTGGGTATCAGGCTCCATGACCCATTCAAACACCAACAGGGCCAGCTGCAATGTATGTCTGAGGCAGGGCATCATGCCCTTTGGTCCAGGACATACATGCAAACCTTTACAACAAAGTTGAACAAAGAAATCATAAAAAAAAAAAAAAGACTACAGAGATAAGTGATGGAGTCTGCCGTTTCACCCTCAGCAAGTTTGTAGATGACACCAAGCTGAGTGGTGCAGTTGACGTGCCTGAGGGATGGGATGCCATCCAGAGGGATCTGGACAGGCTCAAGAAGTGGGCACATGTGAACACCATGAGGTTCAACAAGACCAAATGCAGTGTCCTGCATCTGGGTCAGGGCAACCCCAAGTATCAGTACAGACTGGGGGATGAAGGGATTGAAAGCAGCCCCGAGAAGAAGGAGTTGGGGGTACTGGTGGATGAAAAGCTCAACATGAGCTGGCAACGTGCACTCACAGCTCAGAAGGCGAACCATATCCTAGGCTGAATAAGAAGTGCGGCCAGCAGGTCGAGGGAGATGATTTTGCTCCTCTACTCCACACTGGTGAGATGCTACCTGGAGTACTGCATCCAGGTCTGGAGTCCTCAGCACAGGAAAGACATGGACCTGTTGGAAGGGCTAGAGTATGAGCACCTCCTATGAGTAAAATCTGAGAGAGCTGGAGTTGTTCAGCCTGGAGAAGAAAAGGCTCCAGGGAGACCTTATAGCTGCCTTTCAGTACCTAACCAGGGTTTGTAAGAAAGATAGGGACAAACTTTTTAGCAGGACAGGGGGTAATAGCTTTAAGACAAAAGAGTGTGGAATTAGACTAGATATAAGGAAGAAATTTTTTACAGTGATGGTAGTGAAACACTGGAACAGGTTGGCCAGAGGTGGTAGGTGCCCCATCCCTAGAAATATTTAAGGTCAGGTTGGAGGTTGGACAGGGTTCTGAGCAACCTGACCTAGTTGAAGAAGTCCAGGCTCATTGCAGGGGGAGTGGACTAGATGACCTTTAAAGGTCCCTTCCAACCCAAACCCTTCTATAATTCTATGTTTACACGTTCTTTCCAAATTTCATAAAACTAGTAGTTCTTCAAGAAATAGGCTTTTTTTTTCCTCTTCTGAACCTTCTACCTCAGCTCCATCAGCAGTTATCTTTTCTAGTTAGAGAGGAGAGCTGAAAAGTACCCCATCTCTCATGTGGTCCTTCTTAAAATAGGTGTCTTGAGGTTTCCTAAACCCCAAAGTCTAAGGAAGACTCCCCAAGAATCCCCATGCACCAAAAAGAAGGGATTGCAGTGACAAAGGATGGGACTCAGAGGAAGAAGCAGAACCTTTGTCTTGAGAGATGTGAAGAATGAAGGAAGAGGAAAAAATCACTCTGAGACCTAGTTCAGACCTTTTACCTGCTAGACAGGTCAGCTTTGCCAAAAGGATGACCTGATTTCTTGGTTGCTGGCATACATATTGCCCATTTTTTTCTGACTGGGCAAAGCAGTAGCACAGGCTGGGGAGCAGTCATTTTTGTTTGATTCAACCATGATATGCACAACAGCCAAGGGGCTTCTCACAGGCCCCAGCAGTGAGACCAGCCGGGAGTGCAGTTTTGTTATTGTAGCCGGAGGCCCACTTCCAATCCAATTACACACAACAGCTGTGCTAGCTCTTCTTTTCCATCCCTTTTGCTTCCTCTGCTATCTAATTTCAGGATAGGTTTTGTCATTATTGGGGGCAGTGAGTCAGGGTGAGTGGCACCTACTCTGAGTGATCAAAGGAATAAGAGCATGAAGTAGAAGCCACACAGAAAGTCTTTTACCCCAGTGTTCATAGGCAAAAATAGCAATTAAACCATATTACCTCCTTTCCCCTATGGCAGAAACAATATTCTGACATTGCACGTAGCATATTCCTAGAAGTACTCACACAGGGAGGGCTACAAACATGGTGGTGTTTGAAAGCATGAAAATAAATATTCAAGTGTTTGCAAAGATGTCTATATGCACTAGAGAATGTGTGCAGGTAGGAAGACCTGAAGGTGAATGCATTTTATGTCTGACGCATAAGAAAATGTATATCACTGCAAAAAAAGAGCACCTGATCACGTAAGTACACAAGTTGGGAAAAGAAGAACACGGAATAGAAGAAGGCGTGGAAGAGAATTCTTCAGCTTGGAAAAGATATCTCTGACAATATAGATGATAGAGGTAAAATCCCAAATAATACAGAGCAGGTGAACAGGCAATATTTTTTTCCCTATTTGTCAGAACACAAATTACAGGTGTAAAAGTAAGTCAAAGAAAGTACCTTCCACATTTGAATGATTAAACAATGGGACTTGTCATCACTGGTTACTGTGGAGTTAAACAATGGAAGTGGATTAAGAACAAAGGCTGGACATGTCCAGAGAAAATATGACCATCGATTACTGCACCATATCACAATCTGGATGCAGTTTCAGGTCAGAAAGTTCTTAAAACAGTGACTTCCAGAAACCACAAAGGTGCATCAGGACAAGACCAATGTTAACATAGTTTCTTAAACTTCTTCCAAAGCATCTGCTTTTGTAAAAAGAGGCTTTTGGGCCCAGTGCTTCACTACTGCATTCTTGCAAATGGATGTGCATGAAGCTGAAAAACATTGCAGTTTCAGTGCAAGAAGATCCAATTTTGGGACAGTGTCAGTGCAAAGGGCATGCAAGAATGAAAACAACCATAGCTCCTATGAAAAGGAACTTAAGCCTGTAGAAACCAGTTTCAGACACTTGTATAAGTATTTTCATGCCCAAAAGCAGAGTTCAGCTTCAAGGAAGCAGAAGCCAGCACACAGGTACTGCTAAAATGACCCTATGACATGGAGTTAGGGAGACAGACTGAAACAGCAGACCTGAGATGAGGAAGGGAAAGAAATGTAAAAAATGGAGTTTGAAAGAATAAAGACGTGGATCAAAAAAGAGCTTGTATGCTTGTGCCTTCAAGGATCTCTGTTTCCTTATGAAGGAGTTGTTCAGGCAAAGAAGAACTAATTTTTCCTCAGGGCCCCAACTAACTAGGTCATTTCTACTGGGTTGTGTCCACTCAGTTACATGCAAACTCTGGTCAGCAGTAAAATCATGACAGTAAAACACCTGTAACTTCATCTCTCAGCCTCCTCCCTATCAACATCCAGAGATCTCTTCCACAAAGGGGATAAGCTTGGAATTAATAGGAAAAGCACTATTTAAACTTTGATACCCCTCAGGCATCAGTACCTGTCATCATAATATCAAGGACCCATATTTAATTCTTTCTGCTGCATATATTCTTCCATTAAAAAAAAACTAAGTGAGACAGGAGCATATAATTTGCTCCTTGATCTACTGGTCTTTTCCCAGGAATTTCTTTGTCAGAAGCTAGATCACTGGCAAAGAGTAGAAGGTGCAAAGAAAGGGGCAGATACTGTGCAGAGGTGACAGAGGCATCCATTCTGGTCTGTGCTGCAAACCACTCCTCAGACAAGGCACTTAACCTTCATAATAAGGCTCTTAACCTCCATAATGTCCACCATAATGTTCAGCCCAAGATCTCTAAGCACATTGCGAAGGTGAGGAAAGGCTGTAGCTATAACCTCCAAAGGAAACTGAAGTACTAAAAGGAGAAGTTATTTCTCCTCTACTTGACAGAGCGAGTCAGTGACCCAGCTGAGTACAGACAGCAACAGGCCAAACTCCAGGGCCCTGCCATAAATACTTGACTTTGCTGCTTACAACCAGGTGGTGGTATTTTGTGACCCAGGACATAACATCTGCAGGGCAGCTGGGTTAACACCTGATAAACTCCTTGGTCCTGTTGTCAGAGCACCCCTTCTTCACAAGCAGAGACCACACAGCCAGGGAAAGCTCATACCATGCATTTCTGTTTACTTCGAACAAGAACAACCTCTTTGCACCTTGCAGGAACTGCACCAAGAGGAGCCCTGTGGTCCCTACTGCTGCCAGCTCCAGCCCATTCACAGCTACCTTCTCTTACTGGGGAATCAGTTCTAACCAGTCTATTCAACAATAAAAAATACTCAGTTAATCAATGGGTTCAGTACAGCCCTTCTGCTGCCTGTGGGAAAATAGTTACCATTAGGCTGTAAAATCCCTAATTTGTCTTACAAACAGTGGACTTACAAGCAGTGGACTTACAAACAGTGGTTGAAGTAACCATTTTGACAGGGGCCCGGGGCTCTGTCTTTGCAATAGGGATAGCTGGGTGGCCAAATCAGAAGAGAGCCTTAGCACAGCCAGGCAGAGGGAAAGTGCACACCCCAACCTTCCTGGTGGCCTACGTCACTGCCCAGTCACACAGCAATGCCAGCAAATGCAGCTGAGCAGAGGGATTAGACTGTCTACAATTAAACAGTTACAGAGCCCCATAATGAGGTGTGGGTAATTGTCAGACTGGAAACAGACAGATGAGTGTGAGAGCTCATGGAAAAGAGCGCTCACGTGTGACTAGAAATCCACGTGAGAAATTACACAGCAGTCCTGAGAACAAGAACACATGTGTATGAGCAATGAGGAGAATAAAAAATGCACATCCAAGCATATAAATTATGAGAACAAGAGGGCAGTGGGGCAGAATAGCCCATTCAGAGAGCAGAAGGATGGACTGTTCCAGCGTGACCACAGTAACAGCAGCATGGTGCTGTCCTGGTTGTGCCACCTCTGCTTGGGCCCCTGCTAGCGAAGCTGTCAGCACCTGCACACACTGTGCAGCCTTGGGCATGGCCCTGGTGTTATTTGCAGCAACATTCTTTTGTAGCATAATGTCATGAGTCCTACTGCTAGAGGACAAGACCTCTTCAAGACTGTGCCTTCCCAATTCAACCATCCGCCTCTGCCACAGACACCAACAGCTTCAGGACATGGTGGACAGAGTTAATGCACCAAGATGCATGCATCAAGACTTTGATGCATGTCCTGTCAGATCCTGCCAGGATGAGAGAAGACAGGAGTTCCTGGACACCTCAGACCAGGGCAGAGCAGGTACTTGTTCAACCCCATGGGTCACTGAAAAAATTCAGTATTATGGTTGACAGAGCCTTTCTTTGCAAGTCATGCCAGGCGACATTTGCCATTTGTCCACTTCCCTCCCCATTGTTGCCAGTTGAGATGTGCACAGAACACAAAGACCTCAGCAGAATAAAAAGGGGGTTGAAAAGAGAAGCTAAGAGGCTAAAAATGCAGGGAAACTACCCAAGCATGGGTAGGAAACTACCAAGGGCTGAAACTGGCCCTCACTACATCTCTCTGAAGTGTTTCACAAAACCTGATTATCCAAGTGTAGAAAAGAAAGCATATAGAATGAAGAACTCATTCCAGGTCCAGTTTGGGTTTAGCAAAAGTTATGCAGAAAGCTGAGAAGGAAAAAAGCGTCAACTCTTCCATCATCCCACTCCAGCCAGGGCAATGCCAGCTGCTTCCCTGGCCTCTCGTTTCCATTTCACATAATGATAGACCAGGTGGAGCTGCCTGACCATGAGGTCATGAAGTAAAAGTTAATTTCTTCAGCTTCAGTGGCAACGGGATGTGGACTGCAGTGTAAGGTGGTTTAGTTTGATTAACCCTTGTAGCTGAAGCTGGAGAACTCAGATCCTTCTGGCAATGAGAGAGCAATCTGGGGAAGGAGGCTTGGAGTTCTCTGTGGTAAAATACTTCCTTGTGGAAGAACTCAAAATAAACAAGGACATAAAACACACATTCTTTTTTTCCTTTTAAATAAATCATTTGCGCCCTGTCGGGAATTAAAGTTTTGATTAAATAAGATCACACATTCACATTCAGACACTCATGTTTTTTAAAACCTAAAATCAAACAACAACAATAAACCCCTTTATTAGTGGAAAGGCAACTCAACAGGTTATCAGTGGGACTAGCAAATAGAGTAAACTGCAACAGGAGAATGACTGAGCTAGATTTGCATG
This sequence comes from Scolopax mira, assembly GCA_004320125.1. NCBI lineage: Eukaryota > Metazoa > Chordata > Aves > Charadriiformes > Scolopacidae > Scolopax > Scolopax mira. The sequence goes on along the minus strand of BJBW01005244.1, from coordinate 149,721 downwards.
CCAGACTACACTCAGATGTTTCAGAAATAAACTGTATATAATAATGCAATGTTCAATGCCAGGTAATTGGCAATACAAGCAACAATTTTCCAATGTAACTTTCCTTCAGAAAACATCCCTTTAACTGACCAGCGCAATGTCATCTTTGAAGAGGGAAGTTTGTGACGAAGCCCATCTTTTAGCAAAGACTTTGCAATCCAGTCCCTGTGATGTCCAGTATGAAGATTTTTGTACACTCCCAGGAAGCAGGATGAGATTCCTGCCATTGGTAACTGCCCATCACCACTCCTTAAAGAGCAGCCTTTCAGCTCAGCAAAAGCAACACTTACCTGGAATATGATTGACATCTGTCGAGGTGTTTTCACGGCAAGCAGAAGGGAGAAAAGGAACAGAGAGAGAGAAGAGAGAAAAGCCATTAGAGATGCACACAGCAACTCAGCATCCTTGCATGGAAATCAATTTCATGCAAAACCAGAAGTAATTAGGTTTGTTTGAAGGCCACCCATCTGCAGCCAAGCATCCAGCCATGCAAGGGAGGAGGCACTGGGTCCCTCTCCGCTGTGCATGTAAAAGTGAATCCACCATCATATCTGTCCGGAGAGAGTTCCTGGAATCAGATAGAACCAAGCCACATCAGTTCCTGTAAGAATATTGGTTAAAATATTCCACTGTTTTTCACACACAAATGCAAAAGAAAGACACAAAAAACCAACCTGCCTGCAGTAGGTTTCTATTGCACATAAATTCAAGCAAGTTTTCAGAAAAAAGAAAATAACCTGCTCCCCTTTTACGAGGGGCCATGTGAATTTATGACCAGGTGCTAGACACTCAAGAGAGTCCCAGAGTTGAGAAGAGAGCCTATTCCTTTTCATTCCTCCTGCCCATCATTCACAAAACAACATCCTTCATTGCAGACAGCAGCAGGGGTGGGGGAGAAGGAGTGTCAGAGGCTTGCACATCCCACATGTTGTCTTTTCATAAGATGCTGAATTCAGACCAAATGGCATTCAGTATGTTTTTCTTTTTGTGACATAAGAGCTCTTTTCAAAAATCTATCATATAAATCCCAGAATAAATTAGTCCTTTAAAACTGAAGGAGCAAGACTATGTAAATTATAGTATTGATTGCAGAAAAGGCATCTCTTTGAAAGTTGTATCTGTTTTGGGCAGAGCCCACCAATCCCAGAGAATGTACTTTAAAAAAAAAAATGCCTCTCATAACTTCATTAGTATCCCAGGTTTAGTCTTGGTCTGAATAGTTAGACTTGTCACAACACCATGAGGGAGGAACCCCTGAAATCTCATGGGATTAGACCAGATTAGTATTTTCCTTCCAAGGCAGCCCTTCAAAGAAAGCAAGTGAACTTGCTTGAGGAAACAATGGTACCAGATCCATAGGTAATATTCTTCTCTGGAGGACCGTACCTTGCCCAGGAGTAGTGCTGCTGCAGGTACCACCTTTCAAATAAGACTTAAAAGCAATACATTAATGATTTGGACTACTAGAGATCACAAACCACTTCTGCCACAAGCCTAGGAGCATGACATGCTGGGTGCTTTGGCTAGAAACCAAGGTCCAAGAATGTATTCTCTTTCCCAAATATCTCCTCCAATTTCCAATAGCATTCCTCCTTCCTGTCCAAACCATCTGTGCTGCTGTGAAACCAGTGCCACTTGCCTTCCCAAGACACTTGCATTTCAGTGGTGCGTGAGTGATTCCTGTGCATGATGCTTTTTGTTTCTCACTTTCTGTTGATTTTTGTTTATCGCTTTATAATGGCTCCAGGATCATTTGAGGAAAAGTCCCTGTGGTACACAACACATATATCAAGCCATCCTTCCCTAAGGAGGTAATAACCCAACTAAAACAATGCACAAAGAAAGGAGGGACTGTTACATCAACTCATTTAATTACCATAGCTTCTACTAAATATATATGTCAGATCTGATGAGCGTTATTTGTTGCCTTTCCTCTTTTAACACATAATTGTATCTAAGAACTGGTGTCTTGCCATGTGAGCCTGGAAGGACACTTTAGCACTGAACGTTTACCTGAAAGTAATTCTTTTCAGGTAGGAAAAGAAAACAAGTGTCAGGTAGCAATGCATGCACTGAAGATGGAAGGCAAAAGGAGGTGAGAGCAGAAAGGGCAGAAGGAAGGGGCAGAGCTGCAACCACTACTGTGGCATGTGAGCACAACGCCAAAAAATTTACAAGTGCACAGCTAGGACCTGAGCTGAGGTGTTGCTTGGGACAATCAGTGTCAGTCAGAGAAGACAATCGCACATTTCAGGAGAGGAGGAAGAGAGCATCATAACGTACTGCAAATTTTTCTGCTAAAGCTTATTTTAAGCAGGTACAAAGCTCTAGATATCCATGCTGTCATCTCAGCCTCCCTAACACCTAACAAAGGAGAAAGCACAGCTTCAGCCCAGGCTACCTCAGGGGCCTGGGAAGAGCAGGCAGCCTCACCAGGGTGCCTGTGCTACAGGAGGAAATCTGTGGATTGTTTAGGGAATAAAAAGGATCAGCAGATAGAAAGGGCAAAGGAAAAATGCTAACCAAGGGTGAGCAAGGGATAAACACATCAAGTAAATAAGAGGCGAGGCAGTGGGCTGTAACTGATACACTGCTTGAGATAATACTTATTTAACTGTGTGTGAATTAAACAGGTCATGAAGCTGTTAAAAAAAGGAGAACAATGAAGTATTAAGAGCTACACAGGCATCTTTAAAGTGTAGTTTCTCAATGGAAAGTAACAGGGGGCAGACAACATGAGGATTTCCATTTACCTACATTTTTTGTTTCAATGTCCCGAAGATCTCCAATCCTGATCAGTTTAACTCTTAGCTTTCTTTTTACTGTCTCATTTTTGGAAAGTCTCCACCCAACACAACTTCTATATACACTAGTTGCATCAGAAAAGTCCCTGTTTGCATCTCTCTGACACCTTTTTCTAGTATTTACCTATGTGGAAGCTCAGGTCATCAGTGTTACTTCCCATGCTAAATACAAAGGGAGTTTCTTGTATTGCAGACACCCCCCCATGTGGTATCTGCTGGCAAATGCTGATTTTCAAAAGGTGAAAGTACTTGTGTTTTATTTTAAAACACACATGAGGAAGCACTGCTTTCTTTGCAAAGACAAAAATGGCATATAGGCAGACAGTCCTCACAAAAAAGACCCTACAATAAATACGACCATGGTGCACAACTGAAACTGTGGTTGTACATTATCGACAAAAGGGAACCTAAATAAGAAACCTCTGAGGCAGTACTTATGGCTGGTGGCTCCACAATTAGCAAAAATCGAATCCCTCAAGAAAAGTAGAAGATAGAGATGGCAAACAGGCAGAGTGACCAGGTTTCAGCCCCTATCATCGGAGACCTTCTCTCAAAATCTCTTCAAGCTTTCCAGTTTTCTTTTTAAAAGGGCTGGTTAAAACATGCCCCCACTTTCTTCCTCTTCCATCTGCACTACATTCTTCCCCCCACAGGGACCTCCTACCTGCCACAGGTACAGTGTTCTCCAATTAAACACGGAGCATGCAGAACCCATGGCTAACAAAAAGCACAGTGACCACGAGACTAACTACCATGCAGATGGAGGTTTCTCCACTTTCACCAGCTCAGAGTACTTCAAACACAGAAAGGTCTGCCTCCTAACCAAAGAAAAGGCAGAGTTTGCTTTATCCTATACACAAGAGTCCATTTATTGTGCCTTTGTAAAGGGCTGAGTTGCAAGCCGGTGCTGTTTGCTTTTGTTCTTTGATGCTAATAGCTGGGTTGAAAGAGGGATCAGCAGGGCTGCTGCCTTTGTCTGATGCAGACCCAGCCATCTGGGTGGGGTGGAACGAGAAGAAGGAGGATGAAGGGGAGCGAGGGACAAAGCAGACATTATTATAGCTCAGATCAGTCCCATGCCTGTAGATGAAACATCTGAGGTATTTTTAATTCTACAAATTTTACAAAATTGAGCCATAAGGGAAGGTGTCACAAGAATGTACCTCTGTCTCCATCTGGAAGACAAGGACAGCACAGACTTTCTGTGCACACTCGCCCTACTGGTACACATCACCTAGACCTGAAGAAACCTGCTCTCATTCCCAACTCCATGGTCCATTCAATCTTGTCTTCTCCATTGATGGATTGTGGACACTGGTCTTTTGCCAGCTACACTGAGAGCCGTGACTGAATACCACATACCACTGGGGAGTGGGCAGAAACTGGGGAGAGGAGGACAGCAAAAGTGATAACAGAGGTTTTGTCATAGGAGATCTACTCCCAAATAAGAGGAGATTCTGCCTTCAGACAGGAAAATTACCTCATTCAGTTACCAACAACTAAAAAGGCTTTTCTAAAGGAGATTTGGCTCTCATGCTGCAAATACAGAACATGGATATAGGTAAAATTTCACTGGCAGAAGCACGGCTGGTTGGGAATTCTCAGTCACTTACTTTATCTTTCTGATATATATGAAAACAGTTCAGAGACCACAGATGGATGCATTTATGAAAGCCTGTGAAATTATTCAAAAGATAAGTGATGAGCCAGCCTGAACGCCTATGGTGTGGTAGTAAGAGATGCTGGTGATTCAGAGCCAGGTGATTTCCTCTTAATTGAGCTCTGATGCAACATTTTAACAATAGGATGAAGAGTTGCATTTTGGCTGAGCTAGAAACCCCTCAAATTGCCATAAGCAAAGTCTTCATTTATTTCATACTTCATCAACCAATGTGTTAATTCCAGATGCTGATTTGGCAAGTGATCTCATCCCATCCTAACCTGGTCTGTTAAGGTAAAGGTATGGCCATACTACACCTCCTGCAGCAAGCTGTTGGGGACCACTGTTGTTGGTGCAAAATTGTACAGATTCCTTGTCTTTCTATTCAGGACACAATGGTTCAAAGCCACCTCAGAGGTTACAGTGACATAAAAAGAAATGGTATTCACCTTGTATAAATAGCTTTAAACAACAATTTGCTTGGGTAAAGATGGGCTCTGTAACAAGATCAATTCCAAGCATTAGCACAACATCCTGTAGTGTCCATGCTCACACAGGAGATAGACACCTTGAAAATTGTTGTATTCATGGTTAACTCGCTTAAAATCTTAGTTCCATTAAATTCATAAAAGACTTGACAGTTACTTTGACAGTGTCATGATTTCATCCCTCATATTTATTTAACATATTTTAAGTTAACATCTCTGGTAGTAGGCTCCATCCCTAGTATCTTTTCACTGACTCCAATGGAATTGCCACAGAAGTACATCTGACCAATTCTATTCAATTATATAAACATTTAGGATACTGAAACAAATCCAAGACCACTTTAGCCTGTGATATCTGTCACTAAGCTGCACACTGGGATCACGAAGAACTTCATAGGACTAGCAGGTGTAGGCCTTATTGTCTCACTCCAGAAGAATAGGACCCTGTAATTTGTGTTAATGGAGTGTTGAACACTTCTGATTTTATTCAGCAGAGACAAGTGGTGACACATACACAAACAAGTTCATTACAATCAATTACATTTCTCTGTGTCCTTTGTCCTACGGGATCTCTTAGGCTTCAGTCTCTCAGGAATAGTACTCACTTGATATGTTGCATAGAATTGCAGACATTTGTGGTACTGTGCCTTTGCACAGCTAATACTTGGGATCCCAAAGCCCTTATTAGCTGTGAATATAGGAATCATTCATCCAGTACTGAAACGCAGCCAGCTCTGAAGTGAAAGAGACAGATGCTTAACAGCTTATAGGAACACCATACAGCAGTTTAGCATGTCAGAGTTAGAACAACAAGAACTACTTGAAGAGGCAGAATGAAACTTGGCTGATTCTACTGAAAGTGCCATGTGATTTAGAAGTACTTCTGATTTAAATGAGGTGAAGAGATTTGATTTCAAATCTTATCTGAACGATTAACAGAGACCTGATGCCTCCAGTGTTCTTCTCCATACCATGTTTATTCATGTCACGGGCATCCTGCCCTCTCCACAGGGTGAAATGTGAGGTTGACTGACACGTGCCTGAGTATGTCACCCTCTAAGCATATAAGGTTTGAGTGGATCCTATACCTACAAAAGAAAACAGACCCTTTGTCTCAAGGGGCCAAGCTTTCTCCTTTCAGGCAACCCAGATACTCAGGCAGGGAGTGCACTATGGCTATCTGAGGAGACCATTTGCAAGCAGCCATGGGTTTGCTACAGTTGCCTGGCCATGCCATTGTGCCTTCATATCAATGTGGTATAGATGGATTAAATATGTCTGCTGCTTTCATAAATTAATGTATAGACTTGCTTAACTCCTGTAAGAGTAGGGGGGAAAAAAAACCCAAAAAATTTAGATAAATTAATTCCTAATAATCCCTCTAATTAACCCTATATCATTACTATTCTTAGCTAAAGCGGCTTGCACAGCTTTTAGTGAACTTACCATCCTCTCCCACACAAGCCAACAAATATGGTCACGCACATTCCTCGGGGCCCTGGCTAACATAGCTGGGGGAAAAGTCAATAGTTCTGTAGCCTACTACTAGCAAAAATCCAACCTGAATTTAATTACTTAGTGCCCTCCAAACAATCTGTTGATCTTCACTTAAACTACCAAGATAGATTGCTTGAGCATTCAAGGATGAAGCTTCTTTCTATTTCATCCCAGATGTCTGGGCACTGGAGAAAATACTAGATTTGCTCCTTGTTATTTTGCACAGCAACCCCCTACACTCAATTCAGCCAGTTGTGTTCACAGCCTTGTGGAGCACATGAAGATACACAACTACAACTGTGTAACTTCCACAAGGGAGGTGCAAGTGGAAAAATACACTGTCCTCTGCATTCACCATAGGTAGAATGAGAACAAACACGTGATGCAGAAGGGGAAGTTTTGTTTTAATGTTAGAAAATTTTGGTAGCAACAGGATAGGGAGACTCTGGAATAGCTTGGCTACTGGGAGTTAGTCACCAGCATTGGGGACTATTAACAAAAGACTAGACAAGTATTTCTCATTAATTTTTCAGATGCACCTGATCTTGTCTTGGAAAAACTAGCTGGCCCTTGAGATCTTTTCCAATATCATTTTCTACGTTTTTATTATTCTAATTCAAAACAGACTCTCCCCAGAGAACCCCGTCAGTAACAGCTGCCAGGCATCACAAGCAAAGAGCTGCAGTAATGGAGCAGGACAGACCCCAAGGCCAAGCCTCCGACAGAAGCCAAGCACAAGGGAAGAGTCAAAGGTACTGAGAAAATTCACAGTACCCTTATTAACACCTTCCAGAAAAGAGAGACTGGTGGAGGTTGCATTATGATCAAAAATGATTAACAGCCTCGATGGACTCTTCCCTTCTTTAATTTGTCTGGTCTCTTCTGGAACTAGCATTGATGTGGTGTGAAACACTATTTTTGTTTGTTCATTTAAAGCATGCAGCTGCATCTATCACACTGGGCATTCCCTTCCTGTTGCTTTATAAAGGATTATGAATAAACATTCTCTATTTAGCATCACCACAGCACTCCTGATTATCACTATCCACCTCACCTCCTGCTTTAGACACTTTTCTAAACTGAAGAGTGCTGGTCCATTGAGACCTTCTGTATATGGCAGCCATTCTGTGTCTACAGTGCAAAGACATCTAAGTTATCTAAAGTAGGGACAGTTTTGAATCTTATCTTTGGGTTCATTGCACAGGCCATTTGTGTAACTAGCATATTTTAGCATGGGTCTAAACCCATCAGAAGCCTGTCCCTCCCCTAGCAGCATACAGTACTGCTCAATCTGGTCAAAAATTCAATGAGAACAAAGCTATTATCCTTGTCAGAAACACACGCTGACAAGTTTACGAATAAGAAATACAGACTGTGTTTGAACAAATCAGCCTAAGAGCAATCTGCCTCTCTGGACAGTCTTGTTCCTCACCAGGGCTTGGTGCAGACCCTCTCTTTCTCTGGTCTGGTACCCAGACCACCTCGTCCTCTTTAGCAGTATATCACACACACCTGCCCTAGAATTCACTTGGAACACTCAGCCAAGAGCAAGCTATAGCTCCTGTGAAGAAGAAATAAGAACCAGAGGATAAAGGAAGCATGTTATAGCAAAACATGGACACTGACAGTGTGTGCCCATGTTACACACGTTCAGTACACAGTTCCCTCCAAAAACACCACGATGTGTCATTCAATGTTCCATCCAAACAGCAAAAGCCATCATATGGTTCATCATGTTATGTACTAGAAGTGCTACAGCATTTTCCACCTAAGTAGCCACTCACAGAAAAAATAAAGGGACTAAATGACTTCCCTACCTTTAGCTACAATATTTGGGGCCACTATTTATAAACCATTCATATATTAGGAGCAGTGTCAAGGTTACACAGAAAGTTGGGTTTGCATTTTCATAGGTCATCTTCAGTGGTAAAAAGAGGAAGATGATTTCTCTTTCCCTCCCAGCTTGGATGAAACAAGAACCTATGACCTTCTAAACATTACCTAGGCATCTCTGTACATGCTTCCATGTAAACACTTTCAGCTGGAAACTCCTGTCCTCATTCAGATTTCCCTTCAAAGCAAGAGAGCCTCATGGGTTACAAAGCCTTTCAAAAACTTAGTGCAAGAGAGTTACATTCCCATGTAACTTCATTTGTAGTCAGACATTCCCATTACAAGCTAAATTTTCTCTTGACTTTAACAAGGAATAAATCAACCAATGTGACACTTTAGTGGCTGCATTATATCATAGCAAGAGATGCTCTTGTAAGCTGGAAGTGACTCACACAACAGATCTTATGGATACAGAAATCAGTTTCTCTCCAACAGCCTCCCCATTTTAATTGTTTTGGGCATCAGGAAGGAATGGCAACTGGACATATCTCCCTAAATGAAATACCCTCCCCACCAGGAGTGCCTTCCCTGGATTCACCAAATAGATACTTCTTTTCAGATGTCTCAGATCCAGCAAAAGCAACAATGCTAGAAGGTTTTCCTTCTATTTTGCCCAGAAAGACAACAGGGAGTATGCTGATGATGATGCACAAGAGTGGATTTTTCCCATGCTGGCCACCAGAAAAATTAACCTATTTTTGAGAAGTTTTGTGGCATACAGTAAAGTGAACTAGCCATGTGACCCAAGAAGCTAAAACTAGGTTCATTGCAGAAACTCTGGTATCCGCAAAAAGTACAGAAATCAAGCCAATGGTGTTTCACCTTTGTCTACAGCACCTGCAAGACTGACACAGAGATTGGAAACCCAGACATTACCCACCATATGCCACAGAAAGAGCATACCTCTCCTCCTATTGAGCAAGAACCTGCAACCATGCTGAGTATTTTCAGCTTTGTCTTGTTCTCAGACTGTCACCATGACAGCTACCAAAGGCATTTACTACCCCCAAATCCATTGCAAATTGTGTTGCCTCCATTCCTCTCTTATCATACAAAAAATGATGGACAGGAATGAACTTTGGGCATATTCCCTGTGACATATACAGCACTGAGGATATTCAATAAATAGTAACACAAAGAACAGAAAAAGGAGTTAACACAAGGAGATTTGGAAAAAAAGTGATAAGTAAGCACAGAAAGGGCTCTTTAAGCCTATGAAGTGGCCCAAGCTATAATCTATTTGCTGTACCCAGTCTTGGAATTAATAAAACAAATCCCTCAATAAGTCTGACAGAGTTATTAGAGGATGCTAATATTCCCCTCAGAGCAATCTACAGAAGCAGAGCTGGAGCCACAGAAGGCTGTGACTAGCCTAGTCGGGCGAGGCTGGATGGAGAGGAAGGGGGACCTTCTTCAAACCCACCTGACTCTTACTGTCGGCATTGCTTACTCCTACCCAGTCTGCTCTAGAAAGGAACAGAAGCTGCAGATCAAGGGGGAAACCTGCAAGGAGGAAAACTCCCTATCCCCATTTCTGCTGCCAACCTGATCTTACCTGAGGCAGGATGAGAGATGCTGCTCCACTGGTTGAGCTCTGTGCTATCTGAGCCCTTCCCTGCTCACAGCAGACCTGGGCGCCAGGCCACAGCAGGGAGGCCATCCTGTACCACTGGCCCAGAGGCCACCACCTGAGCTCTGAAGGAGCAGCAGCTTGTGCAGTGTTGGAGGGCAAGGAACACTCCTCTGCCCAGTTACACCTGGCACTTACCAGTGCCATATGCCAACACTCCTCGTGCTGCATCACAGCATCCAAAGACAGAAAGGGCATAGTCCATCTGCATTTCTATGGATAGAAATCCATAGAAATCAAGAGGTGGCATTTCCACATTAAAAGGGACCTCTAGCAGGCTCCTCCCAATAGTCCAGAAAGTGTATCTTCACTATCAAGGTACCACTTTGTTGAAAGGTCTAAGTAGAATTATTAGCATTTCACCACTGAATCCAACTCATGCAACATTACATGCTTTGCTAAGATTCCTGAGGTTATACATCTATCTCTTCTTGTAAAAAAAAAAGGGGATCAGGGAAATAAAACTCCTACTTTATTTCTTAGCACTGATTATAGCTAATATGAAATGAAATCTAGGTTTATTAAAAAGATTCAGATTAGATTAATTTGTAACTCAATTCTATATTGGGAGCCTTGCAGAAAACACTGCATTCAAGGAGTCGGTGAACTCGACCAGGCCATGTCTGCTCTGTTGGGCCTTGTACTTAGGACTTGGGAAGCCCATACATTAGCAGGTGTAGCCACTGCATGGGAACCTGTTAGAGTGCGCTGCGCTGGCCTCTGCTGGGTGGTAATGATGGAGGTGACCTCACAACTCCTCAGAAGAAGATGATTCTGTTTGCCATACAGCATGGGAAGGAGGAGGAAAATCCATCCAAGGTCTATCTGATGCATGCATGAAAGCAGGTTTCTCATCCTCTGAAGTAATACGAGATTTACTTGCTAGCTATATTTCTCTATTTATTGTTTCTTATTAAATTGTCTATTTTATTACACCACTTGCTGTTGAGCCTGCACACTATCTTTCACTCTCTTCTCACCCACCCACTCCCCAGTACAGAACAGCTCTAAGGGAAAGATTCCTCAGGAAAGGCTGCCACCGTGCTGGTAACTACTTCGCGCCATCAGATGCTAAAATTTGTGCTTCAGTTGGTCTCTCTGGCCAATGAAGCACTCACAGTCTTCTGTTCTACACACCCATCTCCCTGATTTGCAGACTGATTTGAAAATAAAGACCATGATCTTGAAATTTACTTGGTATCTATAATACACTTAACATGCCTCTGGGTTTGGTATAAGTAAGCATCAACTAATTATTCACTTCAATTCCAATTAGGATGGAGTTCCAGCATGCTTGTAAAGTGAGAACTCTATTTATAACACATAAGAATATATAGTGCATGCTCCTCCAACTTACAATAATCACCCTAAATACAGCATGAGTAATCAGAAGAAACGCATCTTCTTTTTCTCTCCCTCCTAAACCTACATATCATTTTTAGAGTATGTGTTAGTGAGTTTTATATTCCATGTTATTGCTGTATTTGCTGCTGCAATATATATATTTAAATTAAATAGAAGTCATCAAGAGGTTCTATTGGAAGCATTTGCCTTGTTTATTGTTGAAAGGCGCTGGTTGGAAAAGAGTAACTGCTGACTTAAGTAAATGTGAAACATAATGATGGGAAACAGCTGCATTCTGCATCTTTCAAAACACTAAATTTTCTTGTGTGAATGTCTAAATGTAGACCTCCTGCCTACAGCGGGATCCATGCAGATGCAGAACCAAGTGCATAATCACAGGGCAGGGCAGGACCTCATACTCACTGAATTCAGCAGATGTCTCTCTTCATTGAATGGACTAGGCCCCTAAAATTAACAGCACTTTACATGCAGAAGAATTTTAGGGTTGCGGTTTTTTCCTATGCAGAGTCCAAAATGCTTTTGATTAATGTCTTAACGTAATACACATTAGGTCATAGCCAGAACAACAGAAAACAGCCAAAAAAGATGTAAGGAAAAGAGCTGTACATCTTTTTGGTTTTGAAAAAACATTTTAAACACTCTTTCTTAAATCTGTGAAAAGGAGTATGTGCAATAAATAGCTTATGTACTTATTTTCTCACATCTATTATACAAAAGACACTGCTGAGCAGTATGAAGCTTTTCACCTCCAAGCCATCAGTTCAAATCCACTGTATATCAATAAAGATTCAAAGTTATTCCCAGCTAGCAGTCCTTCCCTGACCTAAGTGAAAGGAGACGAGTGGAGCATTCAATTCATACCCTGGCTGGTTTCTGAATCCAGAAAAGCCACCATCATATTAATTGGCTTCCAACAGTACCCAAGCACATCGAGTGCTATATAAACTAAAAAAGCACAATGCCACCACCAAGACAACGGCCAAACACAGTCAAATACTAGCACTAATTGATACCTCACCTGGTTCTTAAGCACAGAAAGAACACAATTTAGTCTCTTATTTCTAAATGTAATCTCTTTGCAGCTGAGCTGTGCCATAATGTCAAGACAGAAAAAGAAAATTTCCAACAGGTGCTTGTTACATGAGTGAAAAACCTCTTCTCCAGGAACTGCTATTCCTCACCAGCCAGGATCCAGTTCTAAGCGTTCATGCACCAAAAGCATGGAAAAAGGACGTGTTAGGACCAGCAGCATATGTCAAACTGTCCTGTACTAACACAATGTATAGAAGAACATTTATAAGGACTTTTTCAGCAGCCACCAGTTGCTGGATATCAAAAGTCCAGTGAGGAATCTTGCCAGCTTAGAGGCGTAGAGTAACAGGTTAATAAGGCTAGATCCAGATCCTGATGATTTCACTGAGAGAACAATTGAGTACATCTCCCTGGCTGTTCATATGACTTAACATTATATGGACATATTGCTTATCAGCCATGCCACAACAGAAGTCTGGAATCACTATGCAGACTGCCCTCACAGCTTTCTATTCCAGGACATTACTGTAGCTTCATGTCCTTCTGAAAGCACATTACTCACCACTGCAGATACCTCAAGCGGGTATCTGCGCCTTAGAGTAATATTGCCCTAGAACAGTCATGATCTGTGGGGAGGACAGTAAGGAACACTCTTCTTCTCCAGGATTAGCCATAAAAAGGTGAGGTGGAAGCATGTGACCCCTTGTTTTATGGTGCATAGACAGAATACGTTGACCTCAGCCATAGTTCAGAAAGCCAGAGGTGAAGTCTAACAAATAGTATCAGTTCTGCACACCACCATCTGAGAGGCATGATTCCTTCTTACCAGTGTAATATAGTTTAGTCCCCACTTGTAGATGATTAGAGAAAAATAAACTATCCAAGAGGAGGATATTTCCTAGCAGTCATAATGTTCATGAACTTAACTGCCTGTTATGGGTGAAAGATTAACTGCTTCTATCTGCTGGAGGAAGTCTAACACTCTTCTACACCAAATGCTGAATGCTTGATCAACCTTCCACAATAACACAAAGAGTCAGGAAAAAAATCAGGCCTGGCATTGAAAACACTGAGGTTAACAGCACCACCACAAGGTATGTGCTACAGACTGGGTGATGGTATGTAAGAACTGGGAGCCAGTCATGGGCTTGGAGACGTCAGAGGATAAAGGTCTGCTTTATTATCCTAAACTTCCAACAGAAGACAATATGTGTGCATACACTAGATTCCTTCAGTCCTAGAACAGGCAAACAACCGTCCTTATTATTTGCTGTAATGTAACACAAGCAAAAGCTGCTTCTTCACTCCTACATAATCTCTTGATGACTCCCAGAGAAAGCAACACCCACTTCTACTGGGGGCAAGCTTTCTTATGAGTGACACCCTGAATAAGAATGGGGAAGAAAATATAAAAGATTAAGCTAGTTAGATAGAAACAGCCATACCACGATTTACAAAAGAGGATGAGGTTGTCTCCGAAGATTTATACACTAAACTCTGAAAGTGCTCCTAATCACCATTGCAAATTTTCAGGTATATAGTGAGGGGTTGAGGGGGTTCTATTATTAGGGAAGAAGACCACTGTTATTCTCCAATATCTCTCTAAGCTTCTTAGCATGATATTCAGGTTGCTAAGAAAGTAAAATCTATCGATCTGAGAATTGTAATTAAATGACAAAATGCAGAACCCTAGAAAGCACCAGTTGGGCCTTCCAGTATTCCAGAACATGCAGTCCTACCCTGTATTGCAGCTATAAAGCCTCAAGTGAAAACAGTCAGGGTTTGTCTGAACCTGTTTGAACTTCCGATGTCTAATATTCCATGGTATTACTTTGCCATCATGGTAGACATAACCACAGTGGTTGGGATGTCCAGTGCCATCTGCAAGACCACCTTGGCCAATCCCCTCTTTAATAGTGTCTAAAGGCATCTCTCTGTTAAAAATATGGTAAATGCCAAGCTGTCACCTTTCAGTAGTTCTTTAGAGTCACATCTAGTTTTGACTGCTCTTTATCAGGACCTCCTTCAGGAAATGCACAATACTCATATAAAGAAATTAGACGTTGCCAGAAGTAATAACTACAGACATATTCAGTCCACAGGAGGAACTGGAATCCCTTCTCCACTTGTTTTGCACTGGGTATTACTCAACTGAAGCTAGCAAAGAGCCCTGGCATAGTCAAAGAGATTTTATTACTATTATAGCAATTTGTGTTGCACCATCTCACATCCTGTAAGCTATACTTGATATCTAGATCTCCAGAGTCTCCGAAACTCTTAACAACAACCTCTGAGCACTTAACAGCACCTTAATATACCCCAGGTTGCATGATACTACTGCACCAGATGACAAGGACATAACAGGTCCTTTGGCTGTGAGCGTTAGTGCTGTTTTGTCACTAGATGTTACTCTTCACAGTTTTTTGCCATACCAGTAGGGAAATTCTCCATTGTCTCAAATGCAGACCACCTTATTACCAGCTCCAGACCACCCAGCTGTTTGCAGTCTTGTGACATACAGATTATTGTTGGTTTGCTGGATACTGGCAAACTTGGGCTATTCTTGACAAGGTTTGAGGCAGGAACTTAGAAATACACCACCTGGCCCCAGTACCAATGATGATCAAGACATCCTTGGTGCTGTTGCCTCAGCACGTGAGTAATATCAGCTCTGACTGCTTTCTGCCTGCCCTCTTTTCCACACTAGTCTTTGTTTTCCTAGCTGCTATTGGAGGCCCTTAATGAAGCCACCTCATTTGAGAGCAGAAGGATGGAGCTTGTCACCAACAGGGTCTTCAAAGACTGTTCCAGCAGATGGAGCTTTTACCTCATGTCTTGCAATTTACACATTAAATGACAATCCAGCATCTGCTCTTTTCCGAGATTCATACAAACAGAAGAGATGCCTGTTGTGTCCATCCCATATAATGATTAACCTTGGAAAACACAGAGCTCTTAAAGCTGGCAGGGCTTTGAATCCCAAAGGGGTCAGGAAGAGTCAGTTCAGACAGAGAGAAGCAATTCTTAGCAAATGGTCTAGGAGATAAGAGAGATTAGGATTTTCCCAGAAATGAGTTTAGCTTGAGTGTGTAAGCAATGTTCCACCACCTAGTTCTCTGTCATAAAACCTGGAAGGAAATGAAAGAAGGTCACATCTCCTTTACATCATCCTATTAAATGAAAAGCTCCTACAACTCCTCTAATTTCATATATGTGGAATGTGCGGACCCAGTAGGATCCACAGTGACATCTGAAGACCTAGAAGATTTCAGTCCCAGAAGACTTCAGTCCCCAAAACCAAGAGCAGAGGGATAAGAAAAAAAAGATGATTGTTGTAGGAAAAAAGAAGTTCATGCATTGCTGCATTGTTCTTATATGTGGCAAGGTTCTTGGGACACATTTGATGAGGGCTAGGAAGGTGTGAGCAGTGTGTCTCCTGCATCAGGTAGCCAGTTCCAGCAAAGGAATCAAACATCAAAAGGAGGGAGATTTAGAGCTCTCCCAGAGGATGCTCATGGAACAGATCTTCAAAAGATGTTGATATTCCATTCAGTTGAAGACAAATACTAGGATGCAAATGTGAAAGTACAGATTTACCTGCCAACTGGGTCCCTTGAAAGCTGACCAGTTTTCCGTGCTTGGGCAGCCTTCCCACCTCAAACACACAGCACAAGAACAGAAGGGTTCTCCCTTGCTGACTCAATTTCTTTTTCTCCAGTTGCAGAGCCCAACCCCCAGCTTTCCGTAGCTTTGCTGCAGAGAGACTGCTTTGCCTCGCAGTGCCAGCATGCAAAAGCTGGCTTGGCCTCACCTGGCCAGTCACAACTGGGAGGCTCTTCCTCTACCAGCCATCATCATCCTGACAGCTCTGCTTTCTCCTCACATCATGTGTCATCCCTCTCACTCTACCTCCCCCTCCTGAAATCAGCGTACTCCATCTACCATCTTAGAGTTGGGGTCAAGAGAAACACGGATTAGTGCCAAAGTCACAGTGCTATCTGCTTCCTTCCTACTCCCAACAGAGTGACAGGGTGAAGCCTAGATGGGACAATTAGGCTGAAGAAAACGCAGTGAAAAGCAGCAGCTTTTCTTTAACTCATTAACTCATTGTACTTTTGCTTTGAGGAATGAACAGCTGGAATGTGTGTTTAGGTGTGGCTTGGCTTACGACAGACTCCCAGAAAGATTTAAGGAAAAGTTTCATACATTCACAGGTCTGGGCACCACTCTCCAACCATCTATCATGGAGCTAATTCCTCTAGCAATACATCTCAGTCTGGACTGGCCACTCTCTCTTCTGTGAGTATCTTGGGATCCACTTTGACAGCTCTACCAACAAATGTCACTCCCGATCTCGGCAGTGCCTATTAGTTTAGATCTGTTTCCTTCTGGCCTAATTCTGCTGAGTTTTATTACAGACCTGAAGGAATTCCAGTGATGTGCTTCTTCACAATTATGTTGTGTCTGCACCAAAATAATCCACAATAAATGCTTACAACTTCTAATAATTTAATTTAAACAGCTTCTATAATAAACACCAGGTCAGAACCGTTAGTTACCCCTGAGCAGAGGAGTTGTACTCGCGCTCCTGTAAGCTATGCAGTAAAACAGAGTATCTGCTGGAGGACACTATGGTCAAATGCAGTATCTCATGGATTCCACAGAATATAAGAGAGAACATTTGGGCTAATGAGGCTCTGCTCAAGTCTCCTCTTTAGGTTACTGTTTCCAGAATAGGCATGAGGTCATCATGTCCCATCTGACACCATCTTCATTCCATGCAGAACTTTCTGCTCACTTGGGTGCCTGTTGTTTTCCAGGCAACATTCTTTTCAAGGCTAACACTAGAAATGGGACATACTAGAATCATATTCAGTGTCTAAAGAAGAGTCTTTTAGGCAATGAACACAAAACAACAAACTCTTCTAAAATGTTCTTTTTAAGCTGCTTAAAGAGAGCGAAGATAAAAAGCCCAGGTCTTCTCAGGAATTTGTTTTTCCATGTGATCTTCTCTCAAAATAACCAATGAAAACAAAAAAAAACATCCAATCAAAAACTATTGTCTCCACCGCATATGACCAACTTTCTCTAAAGCCAGGTCCATCTCTCAGCTGGAAGTCCAGGACATAAGAGATCTGCCTTCAATAGTTCATTACAATAACTCCACTCTGGAGCAAAGTTTCCAGTAAAATTCACTGTTTATATTGACAATGAATGCTAGCCAGGAAGAGGTTACATGAGAGCATCATTTTGGCAAGTTTGCAGAAATGCAGAGGGGAAGGAACCATATAAAACTCTACTACAATTTCTCTTGTCGCCCACCATCCAAGGGGATATCCAGTAAAGCATTCAAAGATTTGGAATTAGTGTTTCATTTTGGAATTTTTGGTGAGACCATAAATCTCTCTCTACTGGAAACATTTACAGGAACTGGATCTTCCCTGTTTTGAAAAGTTATATTGAAGAGCATGCAAACCACATATGGGCAAAACCAGCTAAAACTTTTACTGTCACAAATCTATTTTTCCTCATTACTGACTATAAACCAACACTAAACAGAGGAATCCATAGCCCAAACAGCGCAGCACACTAGCAGGAGGTAGGGAACAAGCTGGTTCAAGATGGTTTCAGCTGACAAAGTTACGCAACAACAGCCACAAAGGGCAGAACTTCTTGGGTATGGACAATCTATTCCACTTGAGGAAATAAAAAGAGATCTTTCTTTGAATTTCAATCATTTGAAATTTTACAAGAACCCCTAAAATCCAAAGCCCCATTTTTAGCTTCACATTCAATGTAAACCACAGTATTTGCAAATTTTCTAGCACACAGGGATAAAACTAGATAAACTACTATATTGTTTAATACTTGGGATTTAGCGTTCTGGATTCCAGTCCCACCTCAGGCAGCTTCTGACTCGATACCCTTCAATAATTCACATTCTGCTTGCCTCTCAGTTTTGCCATCAGTAAAATGGAGATAACATGCATTTCACAGTGTGGTAGAGGGATGTGAAGGCTGACTGATTTATCAGTAGTTGTGAGATGCTTAGGAATACTCTGATGAAATGTGCCACATGTATGCACAATTTATTATTAACCTGACAGCATTTTAGCTCTTTTATTTTCCTGCCTTGCACACAATTCAAGTGCAGGATGCCTGAAGCACATTTGAATGGATGCCATGTGGCATTTTGATTGTAGCAGGTACTACTATATAATTCTGAAATTCACAACTTTAGCATTACATTAAAGCAAGATTTTTGCAATTAATTTTGCTTCTTCACTCACTTTTTTTTTTTAAAAGACCATTTGAATGGCCTTGGTTTTATTTCAATATCAGATCATTAAAATTATTAAAGGCAAACAAAGGCAAGGAAAAAATCTCAAATAGAAATGAGGTGAAAAAGGATGGATATAAATATAATTCAAAGGTAAAATGAACAAAATTAGTATTTAGAAGCCCAAACCAGTCACAAAACTCCAAGATGCCTGAATCACTTTTCAAAATGAGAGATAAAATTAGTATGTTTTTAAGCTGACAAGATCAACAAATCTAAATAGAATTGGATTTAGTTCTTAATTAAGCACATCTTTCATAAGTACGAATGAAGGCTCTGCCAGACTAAAGAGCACTGTTTGTGAGGTTAATTTTAAGTTGAATACTATTTATGTGACCAGATGTTCAAGAAACCACTTTATACAATGATCTGTACATTTGATGTATTTTCTCAGCTGATTAGTGACACTATATCTGCAAGTTCAAACAGTTGATGTGCCCACCCTGCAGCAGGCAGCCAGTCATTCACCAGGAGGAAACAACTGGACAAGTATAAGGCTAGAAACTAAAACAGATTAAACCCACATTTTGTTTCACTCCCAGACCTGAAAAATGGCTTAAATTGTTTTAGTCAGCTTTCCAACAACAACATTTTGTCAAGTAACCCAGAGTAAGCAATTTCAGCTCTGGAAGAAAACCAGTGGAGACTGTTACAAATGCCCCAAAATAGTGGGATATAGATTCATAGATTTTTAAGGCCAGCGGGAGCATTAAATAGACCTACAACAGAGCAGTGACCTCCACTGTAAGTGGTAGCAGGGCTATAATTAAACAGCATTGACAAATGAGGTCTGAAATCACAGCCAATTGTTCTCCCGAGATAGAGGATCTGTTACTTAGCACTTGGGTTTAGCTATCTTTTGCCTCAGGCAAACTGGGAGTCACCACACTGGCAGAGACACTGACAGGGAAAAGATCCCAGAAGAAGGGCTGTCATCCCATACTTGGGAACTAGTGCAGTTCCCAAGTGATTCTCATAGGCAGAGCCTTGCTCATCAAGCCCAAATCTTGAGCTGGCTGCATTTCAAAGAGTGTTTCTTGCAGAGAGGTATTTGTTATGGTCATCTTTGGGAATGACCACTGTCCAGTCTTCAGGTCCAGCAACATTGCAAACTACTTAGGCACAATCCAACACACTAAAAAGCTGAAGACCACACTGATGCCAATCCCAGCCTCTCAAATCAGCTGCTGTGGTTCTTCTTTAATATATGGAGCCTCACTGCCTTCTGAACCATCACTGTTCAGAGCCTGCACTGTTCAATGATACTGGCCCATCTGAGAAGTCAAATGGGGAATAACCCACCCAGGTCCTGTCCACCCAAGATCATTCCTTGGGCTCTTCCCTTGGTGGAGCTCTTGACAAACAGCAGTACCTACAGATCTGTCACTTCCAATAAATTTAAATGATAACAGTGCTTCACGCCACTCTTCCCTCCTGGGAGGTTTCAAAGGGCATCGATCTGACTCATCATCCTACCTGTGCTCCAGGCTCTACTCGCTGTCTGTGAGCTGGAAATCTCTTCTCCTCTCTGGTCAAGTCTATCCTGTGCTTGGGTCTCCTTTTGCCTCCACTTCTGGGCCAAACTGTTCCCACAGTCATAGCACAGAGGAGCTGAGCATTTTAGTCAGTGTGGGAGCATATGTCCCTTTCTTAAAGGGTTTCAAGGTTTTTGTGAAATATTGCAGCTCATCAGCACTAAGTCTGTATTAGGGACAATAATGTCAGTAAGTTATAAAATAAGCTAGAAATGCATGTGCAAAACAGATTACATTTTAAACAAAGACTCCAGAAATTCTACAAAATAAAAATACACTGCTTTTTCTGCAGACTGTCATCAAAATCAGTGTTTTTCCTAAATATTTTGATTTGAACAAAACTACCATTTCTCACAAGGAAAACATTTCCAAGCTGTCTTACTCTGAATGTGTCTTAGCTGGTCAAAATGTTGCTTCACACATCTCTCATCTAAACATGCCACAAGATAGGGCAGTCAAAACACAGACTGCCTTGCAGATACAGTTATGTGTAAGATGTGAAGTAGAGATAAAGTGCACAGGTATACAGGGTTCATATCTATTCAAAACCAGCAGGTTTGGGAATTTGTTGTAGAGGTGTTCATTGCTGCAGCTGAGACACAGCTGAGCATTTCAGCTTAACTAATAAAGGAAAATAGAGACTTTAGGAGTACGCAGCTAAGCCAGTAACCTAAATTACAATTTGATTATTAGAGCCCTAATGTTTATTTTTTATTTTCAATGAAGAAAAAAAAAAAATCTATCAGATCTCCAACAGCACAGTGCCCACTAGAGGAACTCTGAAGAAAGAGGATTTTGCCATCTTCTTGCATCCGATATTTTCTCAGAGGGTCTTCTACCCAATCATAAACCTATAGCCACTCTCACATGA
Source organism: Scolopax mira (assembly GCA_004320125.1). Lineage (NCBI taxonomy): Eukaryota > Metazoa > Chordata > Aves > Charadriiformes > Scolopacidae > Scolopax > Scolopax mira. Next base: position 128,567 of record BJBW01005244.1, on the reverse strand, counting down.
CTACATTCCAAGCTGTTGTGATCACAGAGTTACCAGTACCTGGGCTGGCAAATTTTTAGCAAGATATGGCTCTATCAGTTGTGCCTCACCTTTGACATTAATATAAATGTACCTCTAAACCTAGTTATCCTAAGACATGTAGCAACGTTGCTCTGTCATAACGGCAATATAGCCAATCCATTTTTTTATGTTCTTGATCTCCTGTTATCTACCTTGAAAGTCAAAGTGAATAACAAGAACCTACACAAATCTCCAATTACACCAGAGGTCTGGCAGGCATCATGCAGGGTGGTCCCTTTGCACAGACCCCTGCCTTCTACTACACAGTGTCCTAGGGCGGAACCACAGAGGAAAGGGCAAAAGAGAGAAGAAAAAGCATGGAAATTCTGCCTACTTTCCCCATTGTTTTCCTTTAGGTGGTCCTAAGCAGGCAATTTAATCTTCTTTCCTCTTCACAACCCTCGCGTTTTCCTTTCTTCTCTTCTTTTTTTAACAGCAATTTATGAAGGAATGATTCCATACACTTCTTCCCCATTTAAAAAAAATTCTTTGGGGAATACAAGCAATATATTTCAGCCATATATAGAAAGGAGCTTAAGGAATTTAGCTGCAAACACCACTCAGCTATGAATTTCACAGATCACAACACAAGCTGCTTTAATCTCCGCCAGCCATCTCTGCCTCAACTGTGACATCTGCCCAGCCTCAGTGGACAAACCTGCCTTTAGGCCCAAGGATTTCTTCTATATTACCTTGAGGAGAAATGTAGTGAGAAGCTCTCTGATGCTGAAAGACAAGCTGGCAGGATGGAAGCAGCAGGAAAGACCAGAAAATCAAACACATACCTGCAGAGACACACCAAAGGTTTGGAAAACTCAGACAGTGTCATTTTTCTAAAGCACTGAGGCAACAAACTGAAAAGAAATGAAAATCCACCCAAAAGACTACACACTCTGAGAAAGGCTTCTGAATAAGTACAGCAGGCAAGATAACTCTGGGGCCTGCCAGCAGCATTAAAGATTGAAGCCTGGTTTTAACCTATAGCTCAAATATCTACATCTACCAATGAATTGCTGCTTCCTTTCTGACGAAGGTCTATGTCAAATCCCAGAGTCAAACCCAGGCCATTACGTTCGCTCAAGTTACTTTACTGTTTGAATCCCATGAGTAAGAGGAGGAAGATCACACCTCAGAACAAAATCCTGAATGCCAAGTACCCCTTTCCTCCTTGGCCTACAGTTCAAACTGCAGACCAGCTACAAATACACCTGCTGTATTTAATAAACAGTTAAAGGTGTGGTGACGAGAGTTAAGAGGAAAAGAAGTATTTTACTCACCCTTTCAGTGCCTTACAGCCACAGAAAACTTGCCAGCTTTCGGCGAATTAAGCACTCAAAATCAACCCGAAGGGCTTCCTTCTCTGATGTTCCATTTTTTATGCATTGATTCATACAGGAACACAAGAAACGAAAACTCTGCCAATCTGCTCTCATAGCCTTTTTATATTCTCTTTGCTCTCTTGTGACAGCACAAGGTCAAAGCAAGCCTTGAGCACAGAGAGTGACAGGGAAAAGCTGGAACCAGCAGCCACAGCAGGGAGAGCGCCAATGCCGACAGGTAGGCAGAGGTGGGTCACCAGACAAGGAAAAGCATCTGATCAGCATCTGAGGTTCATGATAGAGGGTATTCAGGGGACAGGTACCAAAATAAGAGTCAAAAGCTCTCCTTCTCCCATTGCTCCTATCTGCACCCTGCAGTACAGCATCTGCTCCGTGTCACCCAACAGGGAAGAGGCCACACAGTTGCTTGGGCTCTGGCTTCACCAGCACAGCTTGGGAAGGTGTGTGACACTGCACAAAGTGGCAGTAAACAGGGAGATTTCAATTGAAAAGAAAGATGAGGAACACTCCTCAAAGATGGCCACTTAACAAAGAAAGACACCTTAATTTCTAACAGTGAGCCTAGCTGGAAAACTGACAATCAAACCAGGTCATCCTACTCGATGCTCATGAATTATCATCATTTACCTGTCCTGCTGAGATATTTATATGCCTCTACCACTGTCATGCAGAAGCACACGGGATTCTTAATACCTAGAGTACAGGAAGCCCCACTGGCTACATATTTCAGATATGGAAACTGAAACACAAGGAAAGGTCGGTTTATTCAATCTTGAGTCCTTTAGTCCGCCAGCAAATCAACCCAGGGACAAGTGAAGCCTGTGCAGAAATGAAAATTAATCTCTTAGTGCTAAAACTCTAACAACCGAACCATCCAAGTTTTTCTGCCCCAGTCCACTTTCTTTACACGTTATACCTTGGTCTCTTCTCAAGATAATGAGGTGAGCCTGGACTGCTGAAAGCAGCATGAGTGACAACGCTGTTGGCAACACAGAAAAATAATCCAGTGGATTCAGGTCCCAGCCCCATTTCAGAACAAATATTCAAGTACAAACCAGTTCTGTTTTGAGTATTCTGTGACATCCACAGGCCTCCCTACATCCCCACACCTATCGCTCTCAGTCCTTGGGCTGTTTTGCACCCAGCTGTCAGCTCCTGGACCTATTCACAGATGGATGAAGGGCAAATGCTTTGCTCTGCAGGTTTACAGTGGCAGTGAATCTGTCTGCAATGAAGGACTGACACACACATACACCCAGAAGTCACACTGCTGTCTCTGGACAGCAATAACACAGCAATTGCTTTACTTTCTATAGGGAGAGAAAGAAGCTTTGCTATTCATCAAGTTCAAAGTGGGTCAGCAAAGGAACAAGAGGTAAAGTGAAATCAGAATTTGGCCCATGACAGGTGGCCGCGCTACCATTTCATCAGATGGATCACCACCTTCTCCTGCACCCGGGAGCACTCAGTGCTCAGCGAGGTTGACGTGTAGAGGCTCATCTTCTCTTACTAGTGCCAGAGTCTGCCGGACAGATGTGGTCCTCCTCCACTTCTTTCCCTGTAGCTTTGTCACGTCGTTTCCAGCATCCTCAAGGTACCTGGGAGGATTATCTCCCTCCATTTTCCACCAAAATTTAACAAAAATTACCCTGTGGCAAATGACCTGCATACCTCTATCCTTGAATAAGGATGAAAGCAAGGCTACAGCATGTGCTGTCTTGCTTGGGGCTATATTTACTGCTGATTGACCTCCACGACAGGCTGCCTAGCTCAGCAGAAGCCTGGACAGTAATAATAGACCAACCCTTTCTTTTTCTTTTTTTTTTTCTTTTTTTTTTTTTAGGGCAAAAAACAAGGAAAAATAAACCTTCCTTCTGAATCAAGTTATCTCCTGATCATAAATTGAGAAGAGGAATTTCTAGCTCTGCTCATTTTCATAACTAGTATTAGTTACTTTCATTTACATCAATATTAATAATGCCCCAAAACCCCAGTCTGGATTGTAACTGTGCGCACTTTGGGACAAAGCAGAAGCCAGGAAGCTGGTATCCAGACACCAGCTAGATTCAGTCCTCCAGAAGCTCATTCAGCCCACTCAAATCAACTGTGATAACCCAAAACTGTTGTCTCAATCAGCCAGGTAAAACCCAGCCAGAAGAGCTGTTGTAAACAGCCTGTGTGAACTATGGCTGTTTAACAAAGTAACAGTTTAATCCTGGGTTTTTTCCCCCTCTGAGTCCCACCTTCTTCTTGTCTACATGTTTTTCCATCTTGACCAGTTCCACCACACACCAAATGGCAATCTCCTTTGTACCCAACCACAATTTGCTTCACTTGAGCAAAGGAGATGTGCAAACTTTGACTAACTGTAGGCTATAACTTGTCTGTTGCCTGAGGGCCTCAGCTGATCTGCAATCAAGCAGAAAAGGATTGTAGCCTCATGGTCATCTATAATACAGAATAGTGAAACAAGAAGAATATAGCTGTCAGCATGTATTGCAGCTGGATTGTTTGAATCAATGGCACGCTCCACACAGGAGCCTGTAATCTCCCTGTGGCTCCCCTGCATTAAAAGCAGGGGAGGATACGAAACAAACCCAACTAGGTCTGGAGCTGCAGGCAGTCCACGTTTAGTGAGGGGAGATGGGTCCTTGGTCATTTCTTTGAAGAGGTATATAAGATCTAAATTGAAATTTTGCAGCTCCTGCTCAGTGTTAATATTTATCATTAAGAATAACAAATGGTGCTTAAACTGCACTTTGAAGTTTCAAAGCATTTTATAAACAATAATTCATATATTAACACATCATCTTTCTCTGGTGCTTATCTGGCAACGCATCAAAAAATTACAACCAGAATGGAAAGAGATTACTCTTTTAAATACAACCGAAGGAACTTAAACCAGGAAGAATGAGCAAGGAAAAGAGATGGTGAAAAACAATTTACTGCAAAACTAAGTCACAAACAGAGTTCTTACCAACCAATGGCCAGAGCTGGGGCATAAGAAGGGGTATAAACCAGCAGATTCACCTTTTGCAATATTTACTCCACAGCACTCAGTGACCATCAGTTCTAGAGTTTTGCACTGGTAAAGTGAAGATCTGGGCCCATCAAATTGTGTCCCTGAACTGCCTGCCGTCCTCTTGAACAGCAGAGTGCAAGACCAAATAGAGGGTCTGCAGCTGTTTACTGCTGGTGAATTCAACAACAACCAATTTATATTCATCTATCAAGGAAAATGCAAGTGGAAGCAAATATTATGGTCATGTTCATTAGTTTCTGATTACAAAATGTATGTAAATGCATATGCAAATTAAGTGCACCCATCAGACTCATGGCAAAGTGCCAAATTAGCCCTTAGTGTCACAAAGTTTGGGGTGTCTGGCAGGGAGATACAGTGATTTCAAGTGAGGCCAGGCAGCCCCTATAGATGCAGCCAAAACTGGGTTGCTCCTAGAGGGCGGGTGGCGGATAAATCCTGCAGTAACTTGTCTCTTTAAACGAAGCTGAGGGGCTGTAGAAAAAATCTGTTCCCTCTGCAGTTAAAAGTGTGATAATTACAGAGTAACGGGCTCCTCTGTCATTCAGCAGGCAGCATCCCCAGGAAATCTTGCTCGGTAATCAAGGGAAGAGGTGCAATCAGGCCCCTATTCAAGCTTCGTTTAGAAACAGCCCCTGCAGGCAACACAAAGGCTTCAGCATGGTGCTTTGTGAAGCTGGTGATCACATCAACGTCTTGGTTCTGCAACTACAAGCAGAGTTAATGTCATTTCTAAGCACATCTTCTGTTTCACCTTCCCTCACAAAGTCCAGAAGGGGCTTAGGGAGAGAGGTGAGGTCTTGGTCCAAAATGCTCTTGCACATACAATGTTGTGTACATACAATGCTCACACTGTCCATATCACTTTCTGCACCCTGATGTCGGAGGAAGAGAGAATTTCATGCCAACTGAGGAAGACAGGGTGATCCTGAATGAGCCGATAGGAACATGCTCATTAGGCTGCTACAGCAGCACAGTTTTCAAAATTTGCACAGGGAAGGTTTTGTTGGGTTTTTTTCCCAGTGACATGAATGTACGTGTGCTGCTCAAATTCTGCTGGAACCTCATTCTCTTGGCAGCAGCCTGATCCCACAGAGACTGATGAGTTTCATTAGACAGGAAGGTGTCTCTGACTTTAACTTTCATGTCTAATGCCACCATTGCCCAGAAACATACAAATTAATTGCTACTCAAATCAGCCATCCTTTGTACCCTACAGTGCTGTCAGATTCAATGAACTGCAATAAAAACAGTATCACATTTTATTCAAAATAGCCAAACCTTGCAAAATATGAACTCCCACTCTATACACTCAGACACAGAAATCATTCTTCTCATTGACCAGCAATGACCAGCTCAGCTCCCCCTCTGGGCATATATTTACCACGGCATATATAATCCTAGTAACTCTGTTTGGGTGCACTTTAAGTGCCAAAAATCTTCCTGCATATCACAGGCACGTTCTGGACAGGATTTACAGTTTTGTGTCCGTATGGAATGGTTGTTCTCTGCTGAGGTTCACCATAACGGGAACTGCACTTTGCATTACAGTAACCCCTAATACTGTACATGGAGCTTCATTCCATCACATTACAGAATCAGCAAACTCCACTTTCTTTCTTATTTCTCTGGCCACAAAATAAATGAGTTTGCTGTGGATTTACCATCTGAAGACATAGGTAGCAGTCAATAGGCAAGTAATGGCTTGAACACTGTCAAGAGAACTCATTATTAAAAAGGTACATATTGCATTTAGCTGTTCAAACAGAAGTTGTTATTGATTGGATCCCATCAGATCCCAATAAAAGAGGCAGCTGTGATGACAAAATGAAAATACGCACACGAACTACAGAGTAGTAAATACTGTAATGGAGTTAAGGATCCCTCCCCCGAAGGGAGTTGCTGATACCCAGTTGAAAGAGCAAGTCTTTTTCAAAAGTGAGACTGGGAATGAAATAATCATGTTATATCTGCAAATATCCAGAGGCAGGAGAAGGAAACAGTTCAGAAAAAAACCCCAAACATCTCAATCTTTTGGAAAATAAACAAACAAAGAAAATACAAGCTGGTTAATGGCCAATCAAGCCACAGGCAGGGAGAGCCTGCATCCAGTTCCTTCCACATCCTCCTGTTCATCAGTGGATGCTCTGCCACACTCATGGAAATGAAAGAGAGCATCTTTGGAGTTTGCTGTATTTTTCAAAGTCAGATAAAAAGGAAGCTATACGTAAACTGGTTCCTGTTTTGTTTCCTTGCCACTTTTCTTTGTCTGCTTTTTTCCACTTACTAAACAGCCTTTCTTCTGTTTTTCCACTTCTTTTCACAACCTGCACAGACACTCTAACATTTTTGGATGACAGCATTAAACACACGAGAAATCACCACTGCTGCAGCATAACGGAGGCAGAAAATAAGGCTGATTATAAAATTATAACATAAACCAAATATACACCATGAAGTAATACAAAATAAAATTGAAGAACTGGACAAGGTAATGACTGTTTGTGGCAATCTCTACATTTGTTCCATTGGAAAAGCTCTCTGCACAGCATCTTATGTGTGAGAGAACAGCTCACAGATAACAGCGAGTTAAAAATGTTTACTAGAAAAGGTAAATCGTGACAAACTTCTTTGCTCACCCTTAATAGAAGGCTGGGCTGGAAGCTGATGAATCACTATAGGAAACAAACAGCAGTGGTGACGCATGCCTTCAAAAGGTAACAATAGCACTGCTTGATCCGTGATGTCTTCAACAGAAATATCCCTGGATTCGTTAGAAGATGGATTTGATATTGTTCCACCCACCCAGGAAATGCAGAAACTCCACCACCCAAGCCCTGATTACAGCTCTCACAATAGCTCCACAGGTACATAAAAGCCTTGATCACTTACAGTATTTTCTCAAGATGTTCACTGAAAACCATACGCTGTTGATGTCGTTCGCAGCTCCCCGTGGAGCCTAGATCCGTTAGCCCAGCAGTAGAAAGAGGTCAATATCTTTATGTTTCAGGGTCCACATGCCTGTGGGGCTCTTCCAAACTTCCATCACCCAAAACTGGCATTTAGATACGAGGTGTGTTTGTCCTCTAAGCGTATGAGGATCAGGCTGGGAAGCCCAGCTACTGAAGTGCCTGGTCACACCCAGGACTCTCTCCAGCTCCACATAACTCATGGCTCAAGCACAGAAAATAGTTCTGGCTCATTACTGGATTGGACCTGCTCAGAGCAGAACAAATAGCCAGGGAGAATTCTGGTGTTCGGCACTTCCCGATAGGCTCACCCCTTCTATCGAATAGTCATATGATAGCCAAATATGTTATCATTAATAGCACCTTCAAATTAATGGACATGCGGATGTCATGTTTATTTTCCAAACCTTCATTTCCCATAAAAACATGTTTTCTTCTCCATCTATACTGTAAACATAGAACTATATTTACATATTATTTCTCTAGGATTTTTTGCTTACCTATCAACTGTATAGGGACTTAATTTTCAGCACTTCTCACATTCTACACATGATATTCCAGTCAACGAATTTTCATTGCCAAAAGAAGTAAACAAATGCTACTTGTGATAAGATATTATTGCAAGCATTTCCATTTTGACAAAATTTCGGGTTGTTTTTTTTTTATCCTGAGATAAGACACTTCTTGCCCAGGTTTCATCTGTGGCTTAACGTCAAAGTGTAGTGTTTAAACCTAAATGTCATTAAAAATGCTGTGATGAGATTCTCAAATTCATACTGGGATTTCTAGTCCACTTACTCAAGTCTCACACTTACAGAGTTAATTATCATCACGTTGCTAAAGACCAAGGAAATACACTCCATTATGTGACTTGCGTGACTTAAAGCTTTTGGACTGAAATATTAAAAGAGCATGAAACATCACAGAAACACTCAAGTCCCTCTTCCCTTTGCAATACTGAGATCATTCATCAGGTCCCAAAGCAATTTAATCAAGGATGGTAAACCAACTGAGGTGCCAATCCAGCAATTAGTATGCAAGCAATTGAGGGGAAGCTTGGGGCTTCCACGGACTAGCAACAGTTAACATCAAAGATGGCCTAACTCTTGCGGAGGCCTGTCAATCAGTTCTATTACCCATACATATATAGCTCCTATTTACTGGTACCCAGAGAGCAGCTTTTACCAACACCAAGATAGGGTACTTCTGTATTAACCAATTTATGTTCTCTATCCTTATTTATAAGTTGCTGGAGAACATCTGCCCATGCCCCAGATGCAGCACACTTTCAGAAAGGCACTTTTTGCAATTGCTCATCCTCTCCATCTATTTCCATTTCATTAGTTCCAGATGGAAAAAGAATGGTAGATCTTTAATTCCCCTGATAGCCACCAGCACAGATAAGAGCTCAGTTGTAGCCCTGCTAAGTGACTAATTAACTCTTTGGATTATGTAAAGATGAATGGGAAGCAGGGAAGCATTCTCTTACCTTCAGAACACAGCTTGCCAACATAACCAGTGGCTGAGCAGTCACAATGTGGCTCGCCATCTAGAAGGAAGCAAGTGCCACCATTTTCACAGGGGTTTTCTGCACAGAGCCCTTCCATTTCCAGTCGGACCCCTTGACTGCCCAGGAGCTGTGGCTCAGAGTTGCCGTATTTCAGATCCAGGATAAATCCTTGAAACGGAGGCTCGCTCAGAACACCATCAAGGGTCAAGGCAGCAGGACGGATGTCCAGTGGGACTCCACCAACAAAAAGGTCACTGACAATATTCATATACTGGCGTTGGGGACGCACCTCACCCGGCTTGGCTTCACCATCCAGCACTAGCACTGTCCGAAGGTGATTGCGGCTGACCATCAGGAAGTGCCAGTTGCTGTCGTTGACCTGCTTGTCTGTGATAACTGTAGTCTCCGCACAGTCCACACTGAACTGGAGCTGGATGCGCCCATCAACAAGGGACAGACAGAGGAAGTCACAGACACCACCATCATCAAAGTAGAGGAGCAGCCCAGCAGAGACGTTGGTCTTGAACTGGAAGCTGAGTTCGCTCCTAGTGCTGGCATCCCAGCGGAGGTAGCGGGCCCACTGGTTGGGGATGCCCATGAACTCCAGACCCAAACAGAGACCCAGCAAGGAGCCCAGCAGCAAACTCACCTTCAAGGTGAAGTAGATGGAGTGCAGAGTGAAGCCCATTGTTTCAAGAATCTTCTCTTCCCTAGGAGAAAAACAAAAGCCACACTACTGGTATGAGAACCCCGGCAGTCAACACCAAATGTTAAATCCAACAGGAAGAGGAGGAGAGCACACAGAGTGACGGAGAGAGAAGGGGAGTAAGTGAAATGTGAGATAGCAAGAGCATGTGACCAAGAGGAAATGTCTCCTCCCCACAGAAAGATTTCAATTATCCTTTAGGATCCAGAAGCTTTTATGTCAGAAGTACACGGTATATGAAGTGACTTCTCCAGCCGGTGTACTTTTGTGTAGGGCAAAATAACCCACAATGGTTTGTTTTGGTAGAACACAAAGGTGACACTGGTTGTTCCAAGGAGAAAAGAAAGGCGGAGCTGAAGCCCAAGCCTCAAATTCTGGTTTCTTAGAAGTGATGACAATATTGACAGAAGCGGCAGCAAGATGGAGGAGAGAGTGAATTCATAAAGCACGTGATCCTCAAAAGGGCAAAAATGAAGTCAATCTTCATGATGCACTGGTGGCTACGCAGCCCATAATTCACTGATTGGCACTCACGGAGCTTGCAGGACCTGTGGAGTCAAGAGAAGAAAAGAAAAAGTTAGTCCTACGACTCATATCTTTACCATAAAGCTTATTAACAATTTGTCCAGTAACTCATTTACATTCCTTGATACTCTGGCTACTTCTTCATGCCTGCAGTTGGCTACACAGTCCTCCAAATCAGCAAGGACATCTATGTCCACAAAAGAAAGAGGACCAAATAAAGAACTCACTACATGATCTGCACAGATCACAACAATGTAAAAATACACCAAATTGTTTAACTCCTTTGATGGGTGCAATCTCACTGACTTTAATGAGAGAAATGGTGCTGAAGTGCCCCCAGTAACAATCACCTCTCAGTGAAAATCCTTAGAGCAAAGACCAGGATTCCTTAGAGTATAAGATTTGATACATGGCAAGAGAAGACGTTACCCAAACCTTCCATTGCACTGCTTTCGTTATGCTTCCTAGCATTAGAAGCGTTAGAGAAGACAATCCTGCTGTCAGCCTGTCATGCAGTAGCTGCTTTTACTTTACATGTCTTGCACACTTCAGAGACTCTGAACAGGGACCTTTGCAACCTGGAAACATGTGCTATGCATATTATATATGGCAACCTGCAGCTTAGATGATAGGAAACTTGTAGCTTAGATGATAAGAACTGTCTAAGCACTTAACCACTTACCCTGGTCTAGTGGCTTGGCAAAAAGGCCACGTTCACCTCTAGCAAACAGCGAGCAATTCCAATGGCCTTCAGTGAGCAGAGTTACACCTGTTAACACTGGGATTTAGTTCACCTCTACCTATTTGCAAGTGGGTGACTTTATGCCTGGGGTAGGAGGATGTTTTTGGATGACAAGTAAAGACAGTGCAAAGCTAGGCTCATTCTTTGAAAATTCTGCTCAAAAAAAAAAAAAAAAAAAATCAAGCAAGTTTTCCATTATTACAGGTGCTTGTTCACTGAAATGGGTTGGGCACAAGAACAGCTCTGGGTATGGCTAACATTAGCACAGATACAAAGCAGGAAAGGAGGTGATGAGAATCAAGGCCTTCAGCCTCCCTGAAGCCACCACAAACAGAGATTTCACAAATTGGATCACAAATATTGCGACACAGTATTTGCTCGGGCAAAGCATTTTGTGCTGCGGACAATGAGAGTTGCTGGGACTGCTGGTGCCCCCAGCATATGCCTTTCAACCCTGCAGCCCCCGTTGCTCCCAAGGAGGATGCTCATAGACACTGCAGAAACAGGAGGTACAGAAGAGTTTCTGTTTGGCAAGGGCAGAAGTTGAGCTGGAGAAGAATCACTAGGAGGCAACAGAGAGGAGAGCTCATGTAGTCACAAGCCTCTGCCCTACCCATCCCAGGGACCTACAAAAGTCATAAGTCTCCAGGGCTGTCAGTCTGGCAAATTCGGCCAGCACAAAAAACAAGTCACTTAGAAAACAAAAGGGATCAATTAAAAAAAAAAAAACACCCACAAGATGGAGAGAAAGGTGAGCTTTCAGTGCCCAGGAAACCAGGCCTGTTCCCTGCAGCTGCCTGAGTGGAGCTTGTTAGCTAAACTGCTATAAACACAAATAAAATCAAGTCAAAACCAGAGGGAAGATAATTCCTTTTAATTGTTAACAGCTTGGCTCAGGAGAATGGGAGGAAAAAGGAGGTGTTAGGAGAGATGTAAAATGAAAAAACCCCACTGATCCAAATGCTTAAATCATCTGTCTTCCCAATAATCACAATGTTGGCTCAGTTCATGGGGTTTGGGGGGGGTGTTGAAAATCAACTGGAAAAAAGAAATTATGTGGCTCTTGTCCATTTACCTTTCTCCTCTGTGGTCCCCAGTGGCTCCACTAAAATAGCCCATGATTTATGGAGAAGGAAAATAGAGTGAGAGGGAGGTAAGAGAGAAAGTGATGACCCAAGCCTGGAATTATTGATGAGATGGGAATAGGAATATAATGATGTGTGTAAATTAGCCAGCGATGGGCTCCCAGCAGCTCACGGTTCCCTGGAACACTTAGCACCACTGTAGCAAAATTCACCGCTCCATCAGACAGCTCCGTGCTCAGAGCTGGAGACGGAAGCAAGCCCAGTGTGGCACCAACCACCCCAATGCAGAGGGGCTTTTGATTCTCCTGGGCACGGTGGGTTGCACCATCTGCATGAGAAGTAGCCCTCGGCCATATTACTTTTCTCTCCCTGTTTCAGAAGACTAACTCTTTGAGAACCAGTAAGAGACGCTGTAAATCACAGCAGCAGGTGTGAAGCTGATAACCTGTGTGATAACCACAAATGAGATGTGTAGGTCTGTGTGCAGCCCAAACACCTGTCCAAAAAGCCTACTGATCCCTGCCAACCCCAGGCTGCTGAAGCTCTCTTTTATACACACAAAGAAATCTGGGTTGCTTCAATCTTTGGATGTTTCAAAGTCACAGTAAAAAGGGCAGGCTACCTCTGTGGTACAGATTTCTGTAACATCGATACACGTTCATTAGGAGAGGACAAAGGCCACAGTTAAGCAGGGAAACCAGGCATAAATGGTTAAAAGAAGAACAGCATTGTTGACTGAAGGAAGCCAAGGCATTCCTTCTCTATCTTTTTTGAGAGAAGCCAAGGTAATCCCTTTCTAGTTGATGTGAAAGAAGACGATGCCAATTCTATTTCAGAAAAGGAAGAAGACACAAAACCCACAAAATAGAGGTGTCACTTTTGGTTTCTTCATTGCATTTAGCTCAGGTTTTGGGAAGGCTGCCTATACCCAGCCTCTAGCAGGTTGGGACCATCTAAGGATCCTCCAGAACTCCGTCAGTGTCCATCAGTCCTGATCCATGGCCCTTCCCACTACTCCAGTTCTGTGTCTGACACAATTCAGCCTGTGAGAACAAACCTCACTGCACAGTAGCAGGGTCTTCAAGAAAAACTCAGAAGACCCAGTGTCCTTTATAGCAGTGGCCAGGATCTAAATCCCAAGATTGAGAGAGTAAATCCTGACACAAGAAATCTGTACCTCACCCATTTCCCACAACAATCCTCTAGGACATACTGAGAATGAATAATTTTCTGCTCTTACCATTTTATTTTTAGCGTAAGTACTACCTTAGCAGCCTCATACAGCACACTGCTACCATAGCAATACATTACAGTTTGGGACAATAACTACAGATTCCCATGGTATTTTATTATGTATTTATCTCTGAGAAACCTCAAACTTTGTCACAGCATGGTCATATCTGACAGAAAAGACAAGACTTCATGATGGACAGTATCTCTCCCAGTCATGACTTAGCAACACCCCTGTTCCAATTCCACCTATTACTCATAAGGAAAAACAGCATAAAAAATATTTTGCATGTTATTTTTTTGGCTTAATATGATTTATCAACACAAAACAAGACAGCCAGTCTCATATGATCAGCCCTTCAACAAACCACTACATGATGTCTTTGCAGAGCACTTTAAATACTTGCTACCCTGAAGGAACGAGGTAGCCAGCAAGTTATCTCCCTTATGCTTCCAGCAGCCTGGACCACCTCCCTGGCCCACCAGAGAGCAAGACAGTGAGGAATCTGCACACTGAACAGACAGCTCAGCATCTCACACATGCAAAACCTGCTGTAGGAAATACACCCACTTGCACTATTGAAAAGTCCCACTCTCAGGGCTGATAGAGCTGCACAACTTTCCAAGCTGGGAAGGAAGGCAGGTCCACCCCAGCGCCATGGGCAAATGCTCCCCAACTGTCACCCACCCTCCCAAATTTGAGAGCAGCCTATTAATGCCAGGTCAGAGCCATCTGCTCAGCAACCCATGGAGAGGGTCTCACCCTTGCTTTGGAGTGGCTCTCAACTGCTTATCAGCTGTATGCAGAGAATGAGTGACATTATCTAATTGCCAACTAATTTCCATAATTACTAACTGGCACACTCTGTATGCAGGGTTAATATCTTTGCAAATGTCTCACAACGCACCTGCTTAGGAAAGAGGGTGAGAAGCTGGGCACAGTTCTGCTCCCCAGCTTATTTACCAACCGCAAAGGAAGGTTGTGGGGTTCAGGTTTGTCATTCTCCACCCTCCCTTCTCCACCCTCCCTCTCTGGCTGCTAATTGCTCAGGGATGGACTTTTTGTATTTGAAAGTGTAATTTTCAGCAATTCCTAGTGCAGAACGAATAACATAGTTTGATGAAGCCATAGAGAAGCCATGGCTAACCTCACAAACCCCTGCCATTGAAGGATGCTGCACAAAATCCCACTGATACATTGATGGGAGGGGTTTACCATTCCTCCTGTCTGCCACCCCCTTCCACAACCAAAACTATTCATTATGTCATACTTGGCGCGGAGGGAAAAACATACATTGGTCCCCTACGATCCATGCATTTATACCCCATGTGAACTCACACTTGTCTTTGCCTTCACAGTTAAAAGAAAAAAAAAAAGCAAAATCCAATTGTTTGCTTTATTCCCCAGGCCCTGATGAAGCAGGGCAGTTTTTAGTAAGGGGAAAACAGGACCCTAATTTGGCTCTATGTCCGTGTGTGTTCCCACCATTGGCCCAAAGCACAATAGTCAGGTCGTCACAGCTTTATGACATATGCTTCTCGAAATGATCCAGTGAGGTTCAAAATCAATAATTGATATTAAAAGCCAAGCTTGCCAGTGGCAGAGAAATGGGGAATTGATAGTATTTATTCAGTCTGTCTTCAATCATCCCATAGTGAGCAATGGGCTCCGTTCATGCCTTTAGTGTGGGTCACCACAGAGACTCATAGACTCCTATGTCTTAAGCAGAAATCTTTCTGCCTGGTCTATCTCCAGATGAATTGTGGCTAATAAAGAAGGGCAGAAAATAACAAAAAATGCCATCCTGATGAAAAATGCAGATGTGAATACTGTGAGTAGCTACCGTTGCTGAGGGGAAAAAAAAGGAATATAAAAATTCTTCCATCAAACAGCCTCCTCAGCAAGGATGCTGAGGGAAGACGCTTACAGAGAACTAAGAGTGGACATGGAGGCTTTGAAATTCAAGAGACTAGAGAAAACCAAAGGGATTAATTTAGGTTTTAATACCTCTAGCATCATTTGCATCTCAGCTATAAATCTGGACACTGGCTTCCTCCCCTTGCTGGGGATGGAGAGGACTCTGGGGTGGTGCAAGCGGAGCTGAGCTGAAAGAACTAGGCTGAAGACAGACCAGACAGGTATTCTGTGATTCTATTACCCAGGGAAAGTTTAGTGGCACTACACGGCTCACAGGGGTCAAGGGTAAGACAAGATGGGCTCCTCCTTAGTGAAGAGGCTAACAGCACAATTGAAAAGGGGTGCTTTGCCTTGCAAACACACTCAGGTCCTACTGAAGTTGTCAGACCTTCACGGGATGCAGCATCCTACTTGACTGGCTGAAGGGAGAGAAGTGGATTAGAAAACAGAAAGCTTTAGAGTTTTATCTTGGACGTAGAGATGTGGGCACGATGACCAGCATCTTAAAACTTGGAATTGGGGGTGACACAGAGCACTTGGTAACCTCTTCTGGATGGTTTCCAGGGATATAGTATTCATGCCCGTTTCTTACATCACTGTGAGAACCACCTGTGCCTTTGCGCCACCCCAAGCGCAAGAAAAAGATGTATTCTCCTACGTTCATTGGTTCTTCAGACCAATGGTATATCTTGCAGGCTTAGCTTTTCCATTCTTGAAAGCAAATACAGAGTTGCTCAGTTCTCCTTATCTGAATTCAGCACAGAGCTCCCTAGGAGACAGTGGCAAAAAAAACTGTATCCAAGCGAAAAAGCAAGAAAAGGAGACGTACTATTCAGGGCGGTCTAGGGTTGCAAACAAAGAGTGTCCTCCTTAGAGAAAATAAAGCTAGACTAAAAAGCTAAAATTACTTTGTCTTTGCTTCCCTATAGTGGATTAGGATACATACATGTACATGAAGACACAGTCAGTCATGGTCTGTAGGTAGGCAGTTGGTTGGTTTCCTGGTACCTGGGTGTGTGGTTTGCAGTCAGACAGGTTAAGCCTACTGCCCATCTCCCTGTCCACAGTTCTCACCTGAGGAGGGCGACAAGTCTACTCTTGGAGCTCACCTCCAGAAACACCACATACTACCCAAACGAGGTACTTATGCATGAGGAGTGAGCTCACATGCACTCACACGACACACAGCTGAAACACCACCAGCAGCCTCCGAATGAATATGAGCAAGATAGCAATGTGCTCTGTTCAACAACAAGCATGGGATTATGGCAGCACAGCCTTACACTTCAGAACAATTAGGCTGGGAAGCCACCTGGCTGCTGGAAGTTAATATTTTATCATAATTACCCTTCAAAGTTCTCACCTCCTGCGCCTGATTAAACAAACCTAATTCAGAACCAGAGCTCTTCAAATCGCTATTGGAAGAAGAAGGGTTAAAAAAACCCACAAGTGACAGTGTGACTCCCTCCTTAAACACTCTCCCCACCCCATGAGAGGAGGCCATGTAGTCCACGAGAGTGACCTTTAACTAGCCTACCTAGCCCAAGCTCAGCGTGAATGCAATTTACAGACCATTTCAGCTTTCCAGCTTTCTTAACACAAAGAAGAAAAATCAAAACCCAAGCACAATGGAAAAGAAAGAAAGAGAGAGAGAAAATAACCCTGCAGAGCAATCATGTCTGGGGCTGCTCTGATGGCTTTCTGTTCCCTTCCAGGACACAGAAATGACTCCCAGTGTGTTAATTACTCCCATTACCACAAACTCTCCACTAACAAGGACTAGCTAAAAGGAAGCGTTGGCAGCAGCTGAGCAGTTATTGCTCTGTACTGCCACGAAGAGAAACCAGACTCCCCCAGCTCTGAACTGGTACTAACCAGGAGAGCTATTTCTGCAAAACTCTACAGCTTTTATTGTAATTCCCATGGCAGCTGCACTGGGAACACTGGCCTTCCCTCAATTCCACCATCGTTAAAAGAGAACGAAGAATACCTGCCTTTTCTAAAGACTTTGAAGTTCGACTGTTGGAGAGCTCTGAATCATTATCATTTATTTTACTCCTTCTGTAGTTGGTCTGCCTCCACACCCCACATCCTCTCCTTTCTGCCACCAAGAAGCCTGGACAGATCAGTAGCATTGTTTATTCTACCAGATCCTAATATATTAAATGCAAAGCCAGGAGCTG
Source organism: Scolopax mira (assembly GCA_004320125.1). Taxonomy (NCBI): domain Eukaryota; kingdom Metazoa; phylum Chordata; class Aves; order Charadriiformes; family Scolopacidae; genus Scolopax; species Scolopax mira. Next base: position 111,259 of record BJBW01005244.1, on the reverse strand, counting down.
GACACATCTGTGAATTTGCGGTGCTGGTGTTACTGATAAACAGCAAAACTTCAAGATCCCGTATCTGACACATCGATTGTATTTCCATTTTTCTTCTAATAAAAATCAAATCTTTAAAAAATGTGCTTATTGTTACTGAAAATTGATGTTTGAGCATGTCATCAATGCCTGAAAATGAGGCTGCTTCCAAGAAGATTTTCTGAAGACTAACAACCTAGAATAGGTTTAATTTTCCCCAAAAACGGATTTGGTACTGCATAGACAGGTTAGTGTGAGACACACTGCAGAGGAGAGACACAGTGGAGAGTGGGGCACTCACAACTTCGAAGCAAGAAGAGGAAAAATAGTCACTGTTGCACTGTTTCATCACCTACTTCACATTAGAAAAAAGTATAGAGCATAAAATGCAACAATAAAATAAAACAAATGGCTGGCATACCAGCCAATAACAACTTGCTCTTCCTGTATGTCTGTCTAACCACCTGCTTCTTCCTTTCATATGCATTTTTTTTTTATGTTCTTTGTGAACAAGAACAGTTTCTTTTCTGTTTGAAAGAATCTAGCACGACACAGTCAAGAACAGAGCTCCCTGGCACTGCTCACGTACACATTAATAATTGTGATTTTCTGTACTTGAGCTAGCACTAACATGCTTCTACATTCCAGCTAGCATATGGTAGTTTCTTTAAAAACTAAAAAAAATAAAAGAAAGAAAAAAGCATTAGAGGACTATCAGAAAGATTAGAATAAGAACAAAGGTTAAACTTACTCTTTCTTTCACTTACAGGTCACAGTCAATTAGCACTTTGTTCAATGTATTTTTTTTACACTCCTGAACCTCATTTCCAGTAAGTCAGAGAATTTTACATGTTTTTAAATGTTGTGACAATGTATTAGAGAGAGAGGAGACAGATGCGATCAGTTTGGTTATTTTAATAAGAACATAACTTGCATAGAGGGGTACACTGCACCTGGCCAGAATTCCCTGTCATTAGTATGGCCAGTAACTCATTTAGGTCATGCCCTATAGTCTGCTGGCTCATGGGAAGATAAACAGAATCAACTTTAAAAGGAAATAAAGGGCTCATGGACATATAGAAATTTATAGTGGATGTTCCCGTTATGTAACATGTAGCACGCTCTTATTGCAACTTCATAATCTCATACAAAAATTTCTACTCAGCTTCCCACAAAGCAAACACAAACACCCAAACCTGGCAATCAGGTGGGAGAAGCTGTCCACAACGCAGGGAACTCTCAGCCCAGTTCCCAAGCTCCTGAAATAGCTGGTGCTCTGCTTATGGACCAAATGGGAATGCCTTTCAGGGAGCCCAATTAAACATCGGAATCAAAGTGTGAGGGATCCACTCAGCTCTCTGTGTGATGTCCACACAGCTCTCGCAGTGACTGATGCTGACCAGCACGAGGGAGCAAAGGCACTGGTGACCTGGTAAGCAATCTAAAAATCCACAGCCACTGTGAGAATAGGTGCCTGCTTTCTGAACCACATTCCTCCCTTACCACTTGCTCCAGAAACATGATGCTTTTTGTGGGTATACATGCAACAGCAGGCTGGCAATCCCCTGGCATGGGAAATCACTGCATTCTTCCAACTCTGTTATTTTTATCTTCCAACGTACAAAATTCCTGCCAAAAATCACTCCACCCCACTCCTGTCCTAGCTTCTACCTAAGGGTTATTGGGGGGATGTGACAAGAAGTTATGCAGAGATAGGGTTTTAGGTTCTAGCATGCTGGAGAGTGGAAGTGGAAATCTTTGCCAAAGCAGACTGCTAGCAAAAAATCTTTAAGCATCAAAGTCTTGGCTGGAAAAGGATAATACTTTAAATGGCTCAGGATATTGAAAACTTTCCAGATCATCAAGGAAACGGCTCGTAGCCTTGCACAATACAGACCAGTTTCTAAACTAACAAGCATTATAGGCGAGGTAAGAAACACACTAGGCATCCTGTACTGGTCAAGAGTCATTTCAGCCTGGCCTGTGGCTGCAGCACTACGTGGTGACCTGTCAGTGTGCACCAAGCCATCCTCTGCCTAACCCAGACAGCCAGCTGGCACGGCTGGAAGAACAAACCTCCCAACCAAGGGCTGAGACACCTCTGGTAAAAGCTACCTTGGCTCTCAAGCCCTCGGGACCCTCAAATCAGAAATACAGTGCTTATGGCAGAATCTCTTTTGAAAGGAAGGCTGTGGATTAGACAATTTTAGGCTTAAGGCCCTGTTGAGTCCACACGCCCAGAGAGTGGGAGGAGTTACACAGAGGATAAGGGTTTTTCGTTATTTGTCTTTAATTCACATACATCTTCCTGGATTGTATTTCTGTGCTTCACACTATTTTGTCCTATCGCTTTTTTCTCTAGTTATGGCTTTTCCTCAGAAACTTGATACTGTGAAATATAGAAACAAACATTTAGATGTGCAAAACAAAAGGATTTTTACAAATTTGAAGTATAAAGGATTCATCTGTTTATTTCAGTGGAACCACCTAATGATGAGCTAATGACATTTCCCGGAGTAATTAAAACACAAGTAGTCAAAAAGGCAGGGAACAAGCACATGAGACACAGCATAAAAGGAATCATTGCACACATAGGGCAACACAGAGACAGACATTAGCTAAAACAAGAAGTCCAAAGAGTGCATCCTGGGCTGTCAGAAGTACTTGGGCATGACTGCAGGAAGGCAGGGGGAGAGCACAACTGCCTGATATATTTTAAAATGAACCTGGGTAAAACCACTAGGAAGTAGCCATTCAGCACCTGAGAAACAGACTGGGGGCACTGCACCAGCACTCTTCTCTTCTCTCCCTCTATTAAAATCATTGCTGAAAACCCCAAACTTAGCAGCAGCGTGCCAGGGCCATAGACCCAGGAAGCAAAAAGCCTGTGAGACAGCTTAATACGATCCCATGAGCCCGGGGCGGGGGGGGAGAGGGAAACCACCACACAAACCCCCCCACTCACTAGCAGCATCATGGAAATTAACACCTTCAGAAATTATTTCAAATTTTCTAATGGAGCATTTTAACACCACTGGAGAACACATGTCTCTTTATTTAAGCATTAGTTGCTACATATTGATAAATCAATCACACTTGGTTGATTTAGACCTAAAAGATATATATTCTCTTGCAAATGTTCCTTTAAAAGTCAGATGGTCTTTTAAAGAGCTTCCAGCCTTGGGACTCACAGTGCAGTGCCCTGGAAGACAATTGACATTCTGAGTGACTGGGCTGCGAATTCAAAATCCCAACTCAACCTGCTCAAGCCAGGATTCAAATTCACATATTTTAAAAATAAGGAAGGGAAGGGGAAAAAAAAAAAAAAGAGAAAAAAAAAGAAAGAAAAAAAAAAGAGTGAGGAAAAGACTTTAATTCCTGCAACTCCCCAGCACACAATCTCTCAGGGTAGAGATGCGATAGTGGGTCAGGGAGTATCTCTACACAGTACCTGCACGGGACACATTCTGGGCTTTGCCATACTATTCTGTGCTTTGCCATACAAATTTCCATGCAGTTAGCAATAGAGCTGACAAAAGACAATTGTTTGCTATGAAAGCCACTAATGAAAATGAAAAAAAAAAAATTTATTAAGGCATTTTCATTTAGTTTTCTGTTTTTAATTAAAAAAAAAAAAGAAACCTTCTAATTTACCTGGCTTTGCTTATAGTAACTTCCAGCCGTTATTTGCTGTTTCTTTTTATTTCTTTTGGGAAAAGAACATAGAATAGGGAAAGTAGGAAGAATGAGACTGCTATATAAATAGCTTCATTCCTAGCAATTGCATAACTTTTCATTTCAAATCAATTTTAAATGTATTTCCCTCCCTTTCAACAAAAAAATCCGAACATTCTGAATAATACATCCTTTCTGCTAACATTGTTTTCACAGTCTGAAAAGCCATTATTTTGTCAAAAACATTATGACCAATTCTTGCTACCAGCAGCCACTTTTTCCCCTTCATACCAAGCCCTGTGCTCAGCTCACTGTCTGGCTGGGAAGTTCTGCATAGCTCCAGAGATGGGTGATGGGTCTCACTCCTCTTTGGCACCAATTTTCATCTCCTTCCACATAAAGCTTTTGCAAAGCGATAGCAAACTGCAAGCCAATGAGAAATGCTGTAGGATTAGCTCCAGTTTCTCAATTAAATACCACAAATCCCCTCACCAGGAGCAACAATGATTCTTCTACTGTCCACCAGTAAGACAAGCAAGGAAAGAACAAACACTGAAAGTCCTCCCTACACCAAAGGGGACACTCTGCCCAGGATGTAGCTAAAACATGTAGGTGGAAAAAAAATTCAGTAGTGAGAGCACTCATTCCTGGGTAGACTGAGCACTCCGGTCTCCCACCCCACACCTGTCATGAGTATAAAAATAAGTTTGGGAGAGACAGAGGGAAAAGCTTTTCTAATCAACAGTTAAAAGGAAGATACCTGAGGTGCTCGTAATAACCTGGCAGAACTTCTGTTTCCAAATTGTATTGAGTAACTGAGATTTAGAAGTAACGAAGGAAAATGATTACTTGGTACCACAGGCAACAGATGGTTCCTGCAACCTGCCAGTTGCCAGATTCCAGGCTAAACTTCTCCCCTGTGTAACTTCATCACACATTAATTTATCTCATTTTATCTATGGTACCTAGTTATAGGCTGCCAATCTTTTGCTGCTCAGTAGTTCCTCATGCAATAAGATTCATGTTCTAGTCGTCAGGGTACATGCATGAGTCAAAAGAAGGCTAGAGACCTGTTTGTGTGGCTTTAGGCAAAGTGCTGCTTCAGGGGATATAGCCAGGACTACAGCACATTGTAAAGTTTAATTACTGACTATAAAGTGCTCAACCCACTTGAAAGTAAGAGCAGCTTATTTTCCTAATAGCCCCCTTTCAAATTAAGCAAGGGAAGATGCATCTATAAAAACACATCAGATTTTCTTTTCTTACTCCTGATGGCTCAGCCCCCAAAAGGCAGAGGTTTACTCAGGAGGCAGGGAGAGAGGCAGGGCAATGGCAGAGAGAGGGGAAGCCTTCATCTGCCTCAATTCCTAACCCAGTTCTGGCCAGCCTCTCACTCCACCAACACCAGAAGCTTTTCACAGCAGAAGAAAAAGCTTTTCACTCCCCCCAGGCTCCTCAGCACAGTCGTGGAGAGCTGACATGGTGTGCGTCTCCCCAGAGACTGCCGTGCCCAGCCACATGATACCTGCCACCTCTGATACAACACGGGGAAAAGGGGCACTCACCTTCCCCATTTAAATACAAATCACGACAATCTGTACATTGGCCACTCTGTGACAGAAATGGGAATCACAGTCCACAATTTACACACTGATGTCAGGAGATCTGCAACCCCTCTTTTTTAACCCCAACCTCCCTAAGGGACAACTCTTCTCTAAAACCTCCAAAACCAGGCAGTCAACCACGTGGGGAAAAAATAGGAATGTTTAACTCCATTCTTCACCATCTAAACCACCTGAAAGGCTCAGAGGAAGGGAAAGGTTTAAAGTCAGGCAGGCTTCTTGTATGCAGCACTTCCAAGCACTAAGGGACAGCTAAGTACTACTTAAGCTTCCTTTATAGGCTCATGAGTGTTCCTTCACTTTTCTGGGACTTTTAAAGTCAAAAATAAAGGCAATTTCAAAAGACATGCATCTAACAGGAGAAAATCCCTCTATGCATTTAACTAAGATCTAAACAAAGGAAAAAAGCTACAAAGCGCATATGTGTATATTTAAATCAGGCTTATGAGAATACAAGGTGTTACCTACATTTAATCACAAACATTGTTTTGAAAAAAAGTGAAAAGCTGCTTCCAAAGCAGCCAAACAGGTGTAAAGTGCACTACTGCAAAAGGTAAAACTGCCTCCAAGGCTTGCGGGAAAGGGAAGACACACATCACTGTAAGCTGCTTTTACAGCATCCGTAATGTAGGATTTCTCACAGAATTAAACGAGAAGAGGAAAGGATATGGAAAACCCATCACTCTACTGTGGTCTTCCGATTACCTCACAAATACAGGCTAGAAGCAGTCACCTGTTAAAAAATACATGTCGATAAAAGGTATATGGTTACACTGCAGCACTGAGCCAGTCTGTCATCTTGGACCAGAGCTCACGGTTGGCTTTCTGTCGGATGTCTCCCAAGAGAATCCTCTACAGCTTCACTACAACAAACACTGCTCATCCAGGGCAGCAGAATTAGAGGCATCCAAAGTATATCTCCTAAAATATCTATTCCCAATAGCTTTTTCTGACTAGTGGGAGAGATTAAGATTGCAACTGTACCAAACTACACCTGCCATTCACTACACAGCTAGTTGCTGTTAAACCACAGGACTGCAGGCTGTTTCATGATGATGAAAATAAAGTCTGAGGTAACAGTACCATAGAAGCAAGAATGTATGATTGAGAAAAGGAGGAAGGCCATACTGTTGTTCAGCAGAGTATTTGCTGTTTAGGTAGGTAACAGCAACAAACTCAGAAAAGTGGCTTAAGCAGCACCACTGGGAAAAGAAAAAAAAAACAAACCACCAAACAACATAAAAAACCCAAACAAACACGAAACACCACACTGATTCAATTGATTTCACAGACTTCAAAAACAAACTTCCCTTAATCTTCAAACCCATAAAAACTAAGAATCCCAAACCCCACAGGGACATCTTCCTCTCCAGAAATTCATCCCCAACTGACTCGACAACGCTGGGCTGAGAAAATTCTCCTGTGAAGGTTTTTTCCAAGACCAGCTAGATACTGGTGCCTGCAGCCACCCCAACCAGTGCACACCCTTCCAGTACTTTCACACTCAAAACACAAGATCCTGTACACTGAAACCAGCCTGTCTTTATTGCAGTAACTTCACATTAAGAGGAGCTGGCATGTGCTGCCTCCTTTCTTTGTACAGTGCTCCCTGCCCCAGCCCTCTTTTCACAAGCTGAGTCCCAGCCCTTCCAAGTCTCTTCACAGAGATATCACTGAGAGTCTAGTGAAGTTTTTCCATACTTCTTCTAGGTGGGATGACCAGAATTGGAAGTAGTAATTGTATCATATTCAGTTGGGATTTTAATGAGTTTTATAATGCAAAAAGAAAACAAATTAAGTTAGGAATAGGTGATATCCAAAGAAAACCCAAGGTACTCCAGCAAATCACTCAGTCTAATCTGCAGTACCTGCTACACTGGGTTCTCCTTTGGTTCTTTTATCACTTATATCTCAGAGGTATTCAAGTGCATAACACTAAGCAATGTGATTAGAATTGATCCAGTGAGTCTCCTATCCTGCCCTAAGGGAACAATTATACTATATTTAAAGGACAAAATTAAAGCACTTGATTTTGAACCAGAAATCCACAGGTGAAAAAACATGCTCCCATCCTTGTACTAAACCTCCCCATCATAAAACATTTGTCCATACATATTGTATAACAATTGTTTTTTTAATATAGGCTAGTCTGCTACAAAAGTGACTGCTCATACTGCTGCAGTTGAAGAACAGCAAAAAACAAAGTAGCCATCACTAGAGGTGGGAGCCAAGCTAAGGCGATGGGCCTACAAAGTAAAGCATATACATTTTCCACAGTTATCAAAGGAAACATTCACTAAACCATTCAAGGTGATCAGGTGAGAGGTTTGGTTTGGGGATACTTTTTTTTCCTATTTTTAGGTAAGAGATTAAGTAAGTAAGATTCTTCTGCGACCACATTCTTTCTTAAGATTGCCACAGGGGAATGAAACTACTTTCCACTAGTGAAGGAGATTTTAAAATAAGAAAGAAAACCTGTGGGACAGTAAGTTTGGGTACGTCAAAGCTACAGCCTCGGCCAGAGAGCAGTGTGGAAAAGAAAAGGTGAGAACAGAATAATATGAGGCCTATAGTCTCCTGTCAAACAAGCAATTTTACTCATCATGCTATTAAGCATTTTATTATTTCAACGACTCAAATATTCCCATTTCATGCTCCCGGGTTGGTGCTTTTCCATTATCAAGATGTGTCCATAATACCAGTGGCCCAGAAAAGAAATTAGTTGCTTCCCTTTTTTAAGAGCTGTATTTTACTTTAATTACATTTTTACTTGCTTGGGAAATCAGACTTCATTCTCAAGAGAGTTAAAGGGGGGAAATTAAAGGGGGAGAAAAAAAAAAAAAAGATGGAGAAAAAGAAACAGAAAAAGAAGAGACAAAGCTAAGTCACGTGAATCCAATTAAGAGTTTTTAAGCTCCTATCCCTGAAGTTTCAGCCAAAACCACCACTTCAGAATATGGGGGAGCGTGTTTTTTAATTATTTTTTAAGTTTTCTTTTATTGATCATCTATTCAGCAAATTGCTGACATCATTCTTCAAGCAGACATGGTTATCAATCATTAGAAAATGCTTTTATCTGAAGCTGCTCATAAGAAATTGAAGTCTTTCCAGGATGAACCTAATGGTAGATGGATGGTAGTTCAAGAGACAGAAAAAAGGAGTGAACATGGGGAAAGTCTGGTTACCATTTCTTCCATGTGAATTATTATTCAAGACTGAAAAAAAAACAAAGTGCTGCAGTCACAGTGCACAGAGAAGATTCTGCAAAAGTAGGTAAGAAGCAGTTATAGCAAAGACTGCTCCATGAAAAAATGCTTTTGCTCTTTTTTTTTTCACTTGTTCCTTTCATCCCCAAGTTTCTCAGTAACACAACACGATGTTGCTTGTCCAAGGTGCATCCACAAGTGCCAAAATATTTATTCCTACTTGGCTATTCTAGAGCTGCTGATTAGCACTCAGCAGGATGGTCAAACCTTCACCTTCCATTCCTTTCTCCCTCTCCTGCACTCTTCTCTTCCTCTCCTCCCAGCCTTTCACTCCTCTACCCTTACCCCTCCTCACTCCATTTTAATCAAGGTTCTATCCTAATTAAAACAAACAAATATGAGGAAGCAATTAACATCTTGAAGGAAGCAGATGGTGGAATAGTGCCATTTCGTTATTGCATTAAGCCTTAACTTGCTATCTCTTCAAACTTTCTGCACTTTAATTAAGCACCGTTACAGGCAAGTTCAATGGGCTCTAGAGTAGGGTTTCTCCAATTAGCTCCCGAAAAGCTGCTGGTCCATGGTGGCAGACAGGGCGTGCTGTGCAGTATGCAGCTGGGGAGGGCAACGCCAGGGCCAAAAGGGACTAAGAACTTCGCTTACACGGTCACCAGGCAAGGGGGAATCGAATGTCATTGATGTGGCAGAAATGGAAACTAAACGTGCCCTACCATGTTGTGCCAGAAGTTTTTCACTGCCCATGTCACAGGACTCAATGTCTGTGAATTCTACATGCACACATGGTGACTTTCACTGTCTATGCCATCTTCCCAGAGAGACGGCAGGAGAGAAGATGATCTCAAATACTTGATCAGATAAATTATCAATACCTTTCAGGCTCATTTATCACCCTACCATCTCCAATCTTCAGCTTCCATTATACCCTCAGATACAATGGACTACTAAAGAACTAGCAATTAAGGAGCTTGAATCATCTAGAAAAAACAGACCAAGAAACAGAAGGATTATTCCCCCGCCCCCCCATATTTCTGTTTGCAGTCAGCCTAGCATTGCAGCCTTTGCAGATAAAGTAAGTGTGGAAGAGCAGTTTGTCAGCCAGGGTCATCCTCCCATTTGGCTCCACATGCACATGCCAGAAATGTGGGCAATCAAAAGATGCAGTGATCCAATTTACCCTGTCCTACTGCATTCTGGCTGATGACCTGTTACTATTCAACACCAGAGAGATGAGTGACTCTCCATCCTACTTGTAAACACCTGAGTGAAAAAAAAACCCACCACCCAGGAACTCAGATGGACACAGCCTTACAGATCCCAAGCTTCTCTGCACAGAAGCATCTCAGTTCTCAACATCCATATGAAGGAAAATATAGTACATACCATTTATAGATAGAAATGAGAGCCACAGCCAATTTTTGTGATTCCCAGTGTAAGACAGGGACTGCATGGAGGAAACACTTTTCTGTTTCTCTTAACCAAAGATCATCTTTTTTGTATAACTAAGGTTGGAATACTACTCATGGAGGACTCACAAATTATGAAGCCAGAGAACATCCCTAGGGGTCATCTGGCCTGAGAACTTCTCTGAATTAATTTCTGTTTGAAGCACAGGGAAAAAAAAAAAAAAAGCCTCCAACCCTGTCTTAAAGATTTCTATTAATGGAGAGTTCATAACAATTCCTAGAACATTTTTTCAGGGCCTAATTATCATAGTTGTTAAAGATGGGCACCTTATTTCTGGTCTAAATTTGTCTATTCCAGCTTTTAACCACTTGATCTCATTACATACCTTTGTTTAACTGGAGAACCTGTTGTAAAAGCCTCTCTTTCTCCCTTAAGCATAAAAGACAACATGCAACACACATTTGCTGAGGAATGAGACTCATATCAGTGTCCTGGTATCTCCTCACTCATCTAAACTTTGAGCTCCGACAGACAAACCACTAAACGCAATACTAAGAAATGCAACCACAGCACAATATAATAATGTTTTCCTTGCAGGTCTCCTCTTTTACAGTTGTGCCATATACAACGCAAATGTATTTATTATGATAAGCATTTAATTGTGTAAAATTCAGAGATTATGAACATCCAGTTCCCACTGTAACCATGATTTAGCCCCAAGCATAGATATAAAATTTTCTGTTTTCCTATGGATTTTATCGTCATTATGGCTTAAACATACCATATAGAGAAGAGAGTTTATTAGTGTTATGGGAACTTTGGGTACTTAAGTTCTCTGCTACATTATCACACTATAGGATGGTATTTACACAAAACAGGATTATAGAATCACAGATTCATAGAAACATTTAAGTTGGAAAAGCTCTTTAAGATCAAGTCCAACTACTAACCCAACACTGCCAAGTCCCCAGCTAAACCATGTGCCTCAGCACCACATCTACACATCTTTTAAATACCTCCTGGAACGGTGATTCCCCCACTTCCCTGGGCAGCCTGTTCCAATGCTTCATAATGCTTTCAGTAAAGAAATTTTTCCTTAGATTCAATTTAAAGCTCCCCCGGTGCAACTTGAGGCCATTTCTTGTTGTCCTATCATCTGCTACTTGCAAGAAGATCCAAACCCTCACCTCACTACAATCTCCTTTCAGATAGTTGTACAGAACAGTAAGCTCTCCCCTCAGCCTTCTTTTCTCCAGACTGAACATAACCCCAGTTCTCTCAGCCGCTCCTCACAAGACTTGCTTTAGACCCCTCACCAGCTTTGTTGCCCTTCTCTGGACACACTCCAGCACCTCAATATCTTTCTTGAAGCAAGGAGCCTAAAACTGAACACAGAACTCCAGGTGTGGCCTCACCAGTGCTGAATAAAGGGGACAATCACTTCCCTAGTCCTGCTGGCCACACTATTCCCGATACAAGCCGGAATGCTGTCAGCTTTCTTAGCCACCTGGGCACACTTCTGGCTCATATTCAGCTGGCTGTCAACCAACATCCTCAGGTCCTTTTCCACCAGGCAGCTCTCCAGTCACTCTTCCCCAGGCCTGTAGCGCTGCTTGGGGTTGTTGTGATCCAAGTGCAGGACCTGGCACTTGGCCTTGTTGGACCTCATACCATTGGCCTCGCCCCTTTGACCCAAACTGTCCAGATCCCTTGGTAGAACCTTCCTATCCTTGAGCAGATCAACATTTACACCCAACTTTGTGATGTCTGCAAATCTACTGAAGACTGAATCCCCTCATCCAGATCATTGATAAACATAAACTGAAAAAGGGAACACCACTTGTGACCAGCTGACAACTGGATTTAACTTTGTTCACCACAACAGTTTGGGCCTAGCTATTCAGCCAGTTTTTTTACTCATGAACAGACAGCTTCTCTAGGAGAATGCTGTGGGAAACAGTGTCAAAGGCTTTACTGAAGTCTAGGTAGACACCACCCACAGCTTTTCCCTCATCCACTAAGCAGATCACCTTGTCATAGAAGGAGATCAGATTTGTCAAGCAGAACCTGTCTTTCATAACCCCATGCTGACTGGGCCTGATCACCTAGTTGTCTCATAGATGATCTATGTCTCATAGATCACTAAGCAGATCGCCTTGTCATAGAAGGAGATCAGATTTGTCAAGCAGAACCTGTCTTTCATAACCCCATGCTGACTGGGCCTGATCACCTAGTTGTCTCATAGATGCAGCATGATGGCAGTCAAGATGATTTGCTTCATAACCTCCCCCAGCACAGACTGATAGGACTGTAATTCCCCAGATCCTCCTTCCAACCCTTTCTGTAGACAGGTGTCACATTTGCTAGACACTTACCAACTGGAACCTCCCTTGTTAGCCACGACTACTGATAAATGGTGGAAAATGGCTTGGTGAGCACTTCCGCCAGCTCCCCCAGTACCCTCTGGGGGATTCCATCCAGCCCCACAGACTTGTATATGTCAAAGAGGCATAGCAGTTCACTAACCATTTCCTCTTGGATTATATATATATATATTACATATAGATTATTATATTTATTCTTCATTATCAACACAAGATTCAAATAGTTTGATATCCATATTTAATCTCACACTGGAAGTGCACTTATATGTAACCATTTCACATGTATCTTTAGGGCATGATCAGGTTCATGTATGAAGTATTACATACAACATGTTCTCAAAAAGCAGTTGTGTTCATGTCCATATACTATCAAAAAAAGTGTTACCCTCAATCATGCTAAAGAAGGACCGATTTTGTGCTAAGAGTACTGTCTATCTGATTATTTAACATCATAAATCAATTTGTCTGAGCAATTACGTTAGGCAGATGCTTAACATAGATGTAATGACAGGAAGTAGGGGCATACTGACTTCTGAAAAAAACTGACTTTACAGTTACACCTCAGCTCCAATCTGTGGGGCTGAGGAAATCCGACCAATGCCTCTGGAGCAGGAATTGAGCCCATGTTGCCACTTTCATCCAGGCCATGAAAATCAGATCCTTCTGATTGTAAACAACACATAAGCTAAAGCAGTTGGTGCAGAGATTTAAAATGCGATGGTTCTGTGCCAAGTCCTGACCAGTGGATCTGCACACAAACCTGGCAATGAGTTGTCTAACAGCAGTACCTAGAGGCCTTACCACATCTGAGGCTTTCCTCCAACCATGATGCCACACACTGGTTAGACCTGCTCTGAAACAGCAGGTTTCATGCTCACGAAGGAGGAATCCAGACTAAGCAAGTTTTGAGAAAGCCCCCAAGGACGATCTAGACAATCCAGAGCCTATTTCATAATAAGAGACTAAGACAACATGGCACTTTTAGCCTAACAAGACAAAGGCCAAGAAACTGACTACTGTCTATAAAAAAAATTTGGGGACAGGCAAGAAGAGAGATTTAAGCTTAAGAGCAATACTGGCACCAGAACAAAGGTGTATAAACTGGCTATAAGTAAGCGTATATTGGGAATTAAAATAGCATTTTAACAATCAGCAGACTGAAATTCTGAAATAGCCATTTGTGCAGAGAAGCAGCAGACATCACAAAACTAATGGGTTTTATTTTCTTTAAAAGATATACAGCTGCATGTCATAGGACTTGGGAGATGCTCTGCAGTCCTGTGTCCCTACCCTGCTCAAGGTAAATATTGTAAAAAACACAGGAGAAGCACAGTCTGATCCCCAAAGGGCCAATAAATATTAGAAAGGATTTAAGTCGAAACTGAAGGATGGTGAGGGAGAGAAACTGTCCCCAGTGTACTGCTCCAAGGAATGTTTTAAGTCTTCAAGATAGCTTCACTGTACATGAGCATACACTGTAGGTCATACAGCTTCCCCCATTACACACACAATTGGAGTAGATCATTATAATGGCCACTTCTGGCCTTAAAATCCATGGATCACAAGGCAAGGTAGAAATGATACAAAAAACCTGAAATTCTACTCCCATTCACTCAGCACTTAGAATCCAACAGCTGATTCAGATCTTAAATATTTTCCTAGCCAAGAAACACAGCCTGACCTAGGGCTGTAAGGTGAAATGTAAACTCCAAAACAGCTGATCTGTAATTGGTAAGAGCCCAAGGACACTTTCACAGTATTCATTTTTGCATTTCCATGCAAAAATCATTTCCCATGATCAGGAGAAACATTGGTCCCTAGATAAAAGAATACACCACTAGAAGTCAAAGGTGCAAACTAAATATAGTAAACATCATTTAACATGGCGATAAGGGTCAAAAAGCACTATCCTGAGAAAGCATGGCAGACCATGTAGTTACAGTCTTTCAGATAACTTTCAAAGCAAAATCATAACTACAACTGTTAGAAGCCATTCCATAGGAACAGGCAAGACACAGTCACTGCCTCACCCACATTTCACCTCCTGCAACTATGCCCCGTTTTACCGATTGCGCTCAGCTGGCACACTCTTCAGCCTTGATACCCAATTTCCAGGGACAAAATACATTGAATCCCCTTAAAAAATAAGAGTACAGGAACCATTGAGCTCCATCTAGAAAACGCCCTCAGAGAAGTATAGTCTCTAATGTGGATGAAGTGTGCAAAACAATCAGGATGGGCAAGGGCCAGAGCGCACACAGTGACATCAGTTCAATGCACCTTTCTTTTTGAAGTCCCAGGTGAAATTCAAAGTTTCCTTGGCAGGGCTAACCAAAGAGAACACAACTCCAAAGAGGACAGCAGATTTTATATACATGCAAGTCCTCTATGTGGCTAAACAGATGTCAAGTCTGAGAAGAACTCTGGGGATCTTCAAATGAGAGAGAGTATCTAAAACCTGCACAAAATAAATACTTATGGTCTATAAATACTCCTCCTCTCTCCAAAGAGCAGAGACTCCCACTACAAAGTGTCTTGCAACATGTCAGACATACTGACAAAGCAGAAGTTTGGGTTTTTTTCTCTGCTCCACATAGCAAGGCCAGGTTCTTTATTCCTACTCCTCTGGTATTTAGCCCTACCTTTCTTCTCCATCTTGTGCCTCAAGCCACAGGCTTGTCTGCTGTCTCTTCATATTGGAAACATGCAAGCTTGTTTGGTTTAAAAGGTCAATCACAGCTTGTTTGTATTAAGTCTCTGATGCAAAAATCTCTTACTCTAAGCAAGGAAAAATACTGGAGAAGAGACAGGGCAAGATGGAGGAGTATGAGGTCTGGGTAACATATTAGGGGAGCAGACAGACAGCTAAGGCACTGTGGTTTACCAAGACCCATCGGCTGAAGGGTTCATGGGTCTATGTTTTTGGTTAACAGCAAATAATCCAATTTCATTCAGTTCATAACAAGAAAGGCTTAAGCCAAATGAGGTTACCTCATATTCATTATAAGATAATAGCATCCACAAGTATGGTGACCATCAGACCGCCTGATGCCTCGTATGTTAATCTAAAGCAATTGACTGCACATCACAAAATTAAACTACTCAACATCAGGAAAGGGGCTAAAACACCACTAGTTCTGTCTTACAGAAGGGGACCAGATAAAGCTATCAAGGCTGACACTTCCATGATCATGGGTCATGATACAGTCCAGGACATTGTAATGTCCTGTGATTAGTTTGGGGGCCTTTTTTTTTTTAAACACGTTTAAAAAGCTTTAAAAATGCAACACAAAATCTAAAAATATTTATTCAGTAGGATGCTCTATTTAGTCTAACGGCAACATCTATCTTTCAAAATAAACTGAAGAAAGTATGTGGTGCCACTACTTAATTCTATTCAATTTGGCAATGCTGAACAAGGTGTCATAAGCTCTCTATAGATAACAGAGCAATTTAGCAACCAAAAGCTGCCCAAAACTGAAGTATTGGATCCTATTCCCCACTTACTTTGACAATGGTTATACTGTGTAGCTACAAACTATTTGCCACATCTTTCAATTTTAAAAAGAAAAAGCTTACAGTTGTTTCCTCTATCCCTCACTTGCCAGGGTATCATTGCAGAACTGTGTATTATTTTGTGTCTGGTACTGCTACGGCAACTCCATGAGTATAACTTCTTGGCCTGCATCAGATGCTGTGAGGATAGACATTATCCTCCACCACTGGAGGAGATCCTGAACCCCAGAGCTAGGTACCAGCAGCGAAAAGCCCAATGGGAAATAGAGTAAGTGTTCCCTCGGGTCATACAACCCACAAACCACTTGATATCCACATTTTTGTGCTCTCTGTACTGTAGGTCATGGAATTCGTTTGTTCTTTCCTCCTGCCTTCAGTTGCCAGAATAAAAATCAAGTTCCTTTTCCACTCCCAGGCCTGCCCCTCTGCCACCTTCCAAAGCAGCTGCTTTCCATGGCATAGCCAGCCACCCCAGCCACTCCAGGACCTTAAGCAAAATCCTAAACAAACCACAAACTGTCAATTTAAAGGCTAAAAACAGGTTTTGCTTTTAACTGGGTTTAAGAGGGACCAGCTCTTGGTACTTTATTTCCAACAGTTATTGATGGCCTTTCATAACACACTTAAGGACTCCACTCTGCTCTGCCACTTGAGAGTTACAAGACCATCAATAACCATGGAAAATAATGTACCCTGAGAGGGACCAGAGCAGAAACTCCTTCTCCAAAATCTTTCTTTACCTATGCAGTCTGCGGTGAACCACAGCACTGAGTAGCTCAATAGTACAGGCTTCAGCTGACACCCACACACCAGAGAGGAATAGCACTCCTCTTCTGTAAGTCAGCATGTTCACTCTAGAAGAGAAAAAAAAAATCCCCAAGAAAAATACTACTGTTTCATTTTTCTTCTGTGTGAAAAAGTGCGAGTCCTTGTCCTGTATAATCAGAGACAGCCTTGGAGCAAACACCCACATTGCACCCTGCTGGTATTCATTAATCGCTCCAGCAGCTCACAATGAAATCCCCAAAGAAATTTTATAGCCTTTCTGTAACTCTACACGTCTGCTTGAAGAGACCCCAAACAGACATACACAGAGGCACTCGTCAAACACTATAAGATATTTGAGAACTTAGTCCCTGTGGAATAGCAGAGAGTGCCACACATACTTGTTCCCACAAGAGACATGAAGTAGAAAAATCAGTAACCTCCACTTACTCATGGCACGTGGTGAAACACACCTGTACAAACCATAGCTGCCTGCAGAGGGTATCAATATATTTACTGCACAACATGTCTTGGGAAACTCCAGTTGGGTAGATGACATTCCAGGAGAAATGCTTCAGGAGTTAGGTACCAGCCTCTAAGAGCAAAGCAGCCAACAGGGTGCAAAGAAACAAAGCACAGACGTTCGTTACTCCATCAAGACAACAGGAAAGGCCATAAGTCACAGTTGCAGCAGATGATAGATCCTCCCTCCTTACTGTTGTTCTCAGACACGCACAGCTCTAGTGTAAAGAGTCTACATTTTGCTGGGGGAAGAGGGTGATTAATGTTATCCAAAGAATTAGGGGAAATAAGTAATATTCAGCTCTACTCAAGTCAGAAGCAATTTTCATTTGCTTCAGTGAGGCTAGAAAGTACTTTTTTTTAATCCTAAATTGTTTATTAGACGCTTAAGGCAGGGGATCTTTTATAATCAAAGAAACCAACAAGCCCTGACGATGGAATTTTGAGCTGCTCTTTTTTCCTGAGGTTTAACCTGGGTGTTTCCAAAAGACCCATGAACTTCCTCTGTGTTCTGTTGAGATTTGGAGCACAGGACAAAACCCCAAGGATGCCTACGCCACAGCAGATGCAAACTGCCACAGAAACTTGCACTTTTCATTTCCAGTCCAGCATCCTCTTATTCTGGTTCAGATGAACCTTCTGTAGCCTGTTTCAGAAAGTGTGATTGTAGATAAAGACATAAAACCTGGTTAAGTTTATTAACTTTACAACATCATGTCATAAAGTGTCATCTTAGTTTCCACTGCTGTCAATTTATGCCACAGCCCTTCTGGCCTGGGTTCCTCTTGCCCTTTCCATTCAGACGTGCACTGCAGGCTGCAACCTTTTTGAGCTACCCACCTTACCTGCACACATGCACTCCAGAATAATATGAATATTACATGTAGCGGCATTTGCAGCAAAGGAATATATTAAGTCCTATATTTTTAATGCCACTTTTAGTGTGCCTATAAAAAGACTCTATGCAAAAGAATGGATTATGTATTTTTGGTCTGTATGGGAATAGGGTAGTGAAGAGAAGTGAGAGATGTGACAAGTGGGAATGCTCCCATCCAGGTGCAGCAGCCTTTGGCAACCAGCATCTGGATGGGATTTGCAGAGAATGCTGTAAAACTTACCTTCCTACAAGCACCACAGCTAGTCGAGCCCATAGGATTTTTACATTTCAGGATTTCCAATGGGATATCACATTAGAAGTGCTGGCAAATTCTATCCCTTGCAGTGAGTGGATTACATGCTCCTCTTCAATTTCTCTGTAACCACTCAAAAATGTGACATCTTTACATCTTATTGTGTGCCCTCCTACAGCTCATAATAGAGGGCTAGAAGGAAGAGAAATGCCTGCCAGACACTTTTAACAAAGTTTGATGATATTTGGAGCCTTCTCTCATATTTGTCCTTACTTCTTTCTTATTAAATTAGGGCACAAGAACAATTACAGCTTCACAAGTGTCATACCTTCCTCTGCATTACTGTTGTTACTGTACTTCAGTTCTGGCCTGAAGAGACTTCCCCAGCAGCAAAAGAACATTTAACCTCCATGATCCTTGCAGCTTTTGGTTTTCTTGAGATAGCAAACATACTAAATGTGCAAGAAATAAGCAGGAATGGGAGCACTTTGAAGCATAGATAGCTAAGATTACTGCAAGGCTCTTTTTTTTTTTTCTTTCCCTCGCATGACATGCCAAGAGTGACATTCCTGTAAGAGGCAGGGTTTCCTAGTACCACTTCCACCAGAGAAACATAACAGAGAAACTTACCTGGGAATTAGGTCATTAAAACAGAGGGCCTGACAATGAGAGATGGATCGATAAGTGACCTTTGACAGATTGGAGCCACTGATCAATGATTACTTTTTTATTAAATGATTCTTTTTCTGTGCCAGCAGGGACTCCTTCCCTCACACACAACATTAACATTAACCTTTGCTGCACAAGGTGCTGCAGGAGACAACACCACAGAGGTTTGTCAGGGAAGGAGTAAGCAGTAGAAAAAAAGGCAAAACAGAAGCTCAGCCCAAGGAAACACTCTTCCCCCTCTACTTTGAGGCCAGGCTCATGCTGCCCAATTTCCCCATCTCCACCCTCCTCTATTTATTGTCCATAAACACTGGCAGGTCAGTCTGAGAAAGAAGGCAGCTCTCAATATGATTTAAAAGGCTGGGAAATGAGGCATACCCAGTGAAGGCAGATGGGGCGAGGTGACAGACAACATGGCCCTAACAACATAAATAAATTAGCCACAGCACCACAATGAAAATTAAGGTTTACAACTCAAAAGGAAGCTGTGCTGACCCACAGCTCCCAGGCCCTTAACTGATGGCAGACACAACCTAAAGCCTTTTTATTTCACTGTCTGGCTCCATCCCAGAACACCTCTGCTTCTATCCATGCCAACCTGTTAGACTTTAAACCATTTGCTTCTCTTGAGTGGACATCATCAGTCACACCAATCTGTTCAAGCTACTTTGTGAGATGGGGAAAAAAGCCCCCTAAAGAAAAGCCTAGCACGTCAAACGTGCTGTGCCTGGACTTGGGTTTGTTCTTAGCCCAGGTCTCCTGGGGTGAACCCTGTACACTAATCAGGTGTGCCTTTTGGCACTGTGCCCGCAGCAGAAACACCAGGTAGAAAAAGTTTTTTAGAATCTTGAACAGATGAAAGACTGCAAGCATGACATAGGAACACAAAAAAATCCAACAGATGGCAGGGAAGCAGCTTCTTTCTACTTTTGAAAGTGGCAAGCTCCAATACAGCTTTTACTATGAAAGCTCTGCTGGCTTCTCCATATACTTCTTTAGATGATAAACCTCACAGCAACCGAAGGGAGGATCGTACGTTTTCTTCTTGCACAGTCTAACTGCATTACTCCCAGTAAATGCTGCACCATGGTCCCCAGCGAAGCAAAATGTCTTGGTGTAAGCACCAAGAAACCAAGTGTCATATGAGCCTCAGATAAGGAGAAGAACATGCAACAGGCACTGCAACCCTCAGCAAAAGGAAACATTTGGCAAAAGAGAAAAACATGGAAACCAGAGAACAATATAACAAGAAGTATCTAGTTCAACATCACTTTATAAATCTTGCATGTGTATAATTTACGAGCATATATTTCAACAGTTGACACCCAAGAGAGCTCAGAAAAATCTAAAGTGCCTCTCCTCTCTCTCAATTAAATGGGAAACACGCTCAGCTGAAGTTCACCTTGTTTAGCCATTACCAATGCAAAAACAGCTGCACTGCGATCAAAAAGGCATACCCTGTTCCTTCTCCTCTGGGATCGTCATTTGTTAGTACTTTAAGCCACCAGTTTGATGTGTAAACCAGTAACTCTGTATGAGCCCTCCCTATCAGAATACAGTGAATGCCTGCTCTCTCCAGAAGAGAGACCCTTACTCCCTCATCACTTCACATTGGTTTTTGTTCATGCAGAAGGAAGGGCAGAAGAAGAAAGAAGAAATGGAAGGAAGAAAATGGAAAGGAAGATGATGAAAACAAGCCATGCAACAAATCAAAGAAGAGCAATACAGCAGAGTGTTAATTAAAACAAAATCAAAACAAACAAACAAAAAACCCAACCAAACAAAAAAAAAAACCAAACAAAAACAAACCCCACACAAAACCCAGACCTCTATTGCTAGGGACAGGTTGGGAAGCCTCACCAACTACTTTTCACTGAAAAATCCCACCAGATATGACCAAGCTCTCTCAGCTGAAAAAGATAAGATGCTCTCAAGTCTTCCCATAGTCTTACTTCATGAACACATTTCTTGGTCTCGTAGGCCTCATTTCTTTCAACTTACATTCTCACTAGCATCCTCAAGGTCTCAGTCTGCATCTACAGTGTTCCCTTGCATGCTCAACTTCCTCTCCTCTCTCATCAGAGAGGAGAGGGCTGGGATCACAGGTAGGTCTTATATTTTAAATTTACAGAATTGTTGCAGAGACTAAGAAATTGCGTCACACACACTAATTCCAATATTTCAATTTTGTGCTTCCATATTATCCTCAGCAGAGTTGATGGGCCTCACCCCTTTCCCACTCCAATATCAACTCCCAAAAAGCAAGCTTCTACCTCATCACCCCAGGCAGCAGGCACTACCAGCCAACACACTCTTCATCTCCTGCAGTCCTCTGTGTAGCTGATCCATGTGTTTCTCCTCACTATGAATTATTAGCCTGTCCAATAATTCAAGTAGTCCAAAATTATATTATTCCTCAAACCTCTTCACCATGGATAGATGTTGGTATAGAAAAACCGACCAAACCAAAGAAGAAACAAACAAACAAAAAAAACCCACCTGAGTGGGATCAAGGCAGTTGATAATAATTGAACAGAAAGTGGCATCTTCTTCCCTAGCATGCTTTAAGATTTAGAAATTTACACTTGCTTTTAAACAAGTCTTATACTGTTTTAAGCACATTTAAAATTAACAACAGAAACCTACAAAGCTTTCTTGCTATTTGTTTTGGATCCTAAAATAAATTGTCACTGGCAAATTATAGTCCATTAAAGGATAGTACCAATTAAAAAAAATAATTATTCTATTTGAGTACTTTTTCTATTTGCTATTATTACAAGCAACACCTATGATTAATAGAACTGAAGGATTAGAACGATAAAGGCTTTTACCTAAACACTTACTCCATGCATTTGACATCATTTTGTGTCAAGTCAGTTTTACCATTTCTCTTGTAAGCAGCCAGATCCCCTGTTAGTTGAGATGGATTAGACCCATACAAATAGGGAAGGAAAAATACATATGGAAATGTAACTGCAGAAATTCAAATATTAGCAAGCGAGTCCAAGGAGAGTACTTCTTTTTTCAGCTAAGTAAAATGAAGCTGCTGGGCACTCCTTAAACAACACACAGGCACTGAAAATCCTCTGCCTCAAATAAACATGCATTTCCCATCAGGCACAAAACCATATTCAACATTCAGCAGACAGTGTCAATACTGTCTAAGGTCTCTTTTTTCTTATTTCAGTAAAGCATACGATCTGCTGTTTCACACACTCTCTACCCTAGAAACATGAGACACCTATGATTCATTCTGCAACCTACTTCTCCAATCACACACCTAGAGGGAAGGCATGTTGAATGTTTTGGGGGGTGTTTTTACATCAAAGAATAAAAATATTAAAAACATTGCATTTCTTTTGGGATTTTGCTCCTCCTCAAAAGGAGTCACATCACTTAATTTTTCCCTTCCTCGTTTCCCCACGCTTCCCCCACATCCACCTCACTGTCTGGCGTTCTTTTCCTTCTCAGAGATTGTCTCCTATCCCACCTGGCTCCTTCCAGACACCTTCTCCAGTGCTACCTCCTGGCTCTCCCCTCTCCCTTTCTGTGCCAAGTCTGCCAGGCTTATTGTACGATTTGTGCAGATGTCAGAGGGGTCAGCACAAACACAATGCTAGATGTACAATTCAACAATCAGAAAGTTGCCTTCTGCTCTCTTTACTCAAAAAAGGACTTCTTCAGTCCTCCTCCTTCCCAGCCTCTCCAACTTGCCTATATCCTTTTGCCTCACCAAAAGCTTGGTAATTTTCCTCACGTCTTTCTCTCTTGCTCTTAACACTTCCTTTTTCTTACCCACTCTCCATCCACTTCCTTCGGCTTGTTTTGCTACCAGATGGTCATCTAGGCTGTTAGCTCCAACCACATCTCCATTTAACTTCTACAGTTAAATCATTTATTAGACTCCTTTAATTTCCCCCATTGGCTCATTTGAATCTTAGCACTGCCAGTTCCCAGTCACATAAACACCAACCCATACCCTGCCTCCTCCTTCTCTCAAATAGCAGTCTTTCACTGGGAACTGACTGCTCATATAGGAAACAATTACGAAACGTTTTCACAGAGTGTGTGATGATGTGCCAGTGTTAAGATGATGACTTGCTAAGAACTGATTGGAAGAGATAAGTCAAGCCTTGATAATCAAGACTGACTCCATTTGAAGTTCAGACAAAGGTTTGGGCTGACTGTTCTGGGGCAACTTATCCTTAGAAACATAAGAGAAAAAAGATTCAGCTGAGACATTTTGGCTGCAGACAAAGCTAAGTAAGGACACCAAGAACTTCCAAGGCAAGAGGAGTCAGCCCCAGCAGCCAAATTACCTCTTCAGAGTTCAAACTCTACACGCAGTCAGCAGGCAACTGTGTAAGGCAACTTTCCAGCTCCTTAAAGAAACTAAGAGCAACAAGTCACAGGGGCAGCATTTATGATGCTAAGAGTTTCACTAGAAAGCCAGAGAAGGAAAGGAGAGCAGCACCTGCTCAGTAGGCTGAGCAGTAAGGCATCTGGTGTACAAAGACACACACACCCCAAGCAGTGAGTCAGGAAGGAGCCCTCCTAAGTCTGATGCATGATACTCTACATGCAAGTTGCTTGCAGCGACCTGTTGCTCCCACATCTCCTAGGAGGGATACCTATAGCATCCCCCTAAACTTATGGCATGTTACAATATGACATGACATGCTACCCAGCCAGATGCAGAGGTGTGCGCATGGGTGGCAGAGGAGAAGACAGGCAGAGAAGTGAATAAACACGCAGGCAGCTGTGATTGAAAACTCTGAAAGTCTAAGGTCTCTGCAAACGCCCGAGTTAAAAGCAGAGGCAGTCTCCTGGATCGATTATGCATGCACGCCACTGAAAACACAGGCTGCTAAAGTGCCAGAGCCCTGCTGGATAATTTATAGGCTGGTGTTAGTATTCAGAGAGCAGTGGACAGAGTTCAAAGGAACGAGGTGGAGAATAAAAGTTTGAGCCTTATGAAAACACTGTCACAGGCAGCGTGAGCCTCTACTCTACAAGGGGCTTCACTTGTGCTGGTACCGGCAGAAGCCAGCAGATATTATCAAAGCAGGATCTAGTAAGTGCTGCCTTGGCACTGGGGCAGGTAGTTCAGGGAGGATGTACAACCAGACTTTGCAAATCTTGTCGGTGTCTAAGCACTTGCTTGGCTTTTGGGAAAGTATGGAAGACCTGTGTGCCAAAGCCG
The DNA here is from genome assembly GCA_004320125.1 of Scolopax mira. Taxonomy (NCBI): domain Eukaryota; kingdom Metazoa; phylum Chordata; class Aves; order Charadriiformes; family Scolopacidae; genus Scolopax; species Scolopax mira. Next base: position 87,124 of record BJBW01005244.1, on the reverse strand, counting down.
TCTGCTCCCACAATCTTTCCTCACAATCCTCTTGATTTTCCTAGGCCTACCATACACCAAATTTCTTGAGCTGTTTCTGCCAAAAAACACTGAGCAAGGAATAACTGAAGACCTCCGCATGCCTTTTCCAGTTATGGTCTCACCAGGATTCGAAGCAAGGACTACAGGGAAGAAATTAATCATATTAAGCCATCCAAAATGCAAGTTTTACTAAGGTGAGCCTGAGTTTTCCAGCTTTATCACTGCCTGAGTCTCTTAGGCATCTAGTTACCAGGAAAGATGGGAAGACAGTGAGGTCATCAATTTACTAAGCCCTATGTCTGCTCACGTTTGAGATTAGACACAACACCAACAGCATCAGAATCAGTACTCTGTGGTTGACTTCAGCAGAGATGCAAAGCAAAGGCTGCCTCGCCTGCCTTCTCTTCACTCTCTGCACGGCTACTATAAAACCAGATCTTACAGACCAACATACAGGTACCCACCACGTACTGCCACTATTCACCATAACCATCCAGCACAGGAAAAGGAGTACAAGGGAAAGCTGAGTACAAGATGAACTAAGGGGTTTAACCAATATTTTCCTATTTGATTAGTTCAGTTTCTAATTATGTGGCAATTATCAGGGTCTTGGCAATTAATCTGTAGTTGGTCCACAGCATCGTTTCAGGTGGAATTTCAACAGCAATGTTAGTAGAAGTCTGAGGATAAATGTACATGGAGGTGTGATGGGTTGACCCTGGCTGGACACCACGTGTGCACATTAAAGCCACCCTATAGCTCCCCTCCTCAGCTGGGCGTGAGAGAAAAGATAATGAAAGCCTCATGGGTTGAGATAAGGACAGGGAGAGATCACTTACCAGTTACCATCACAGACAAAAGAAACTCAACTAGGGGAAATTAATTTATTGCCAATTAGAAGTCACAGTAGGGTAATGAGAAATAAAAAGCAAATCTTAAGAACACTTTCCACCCACCCCTCCTTTCTTCCCAAGCTCAACTTCACTCCTGAATTCTCTGCCCAAGTGGCACAGGGGGTTGGGGAATGGGGGTTATGGTCAGTTTGTCACGCATTGTTTCTGCCACTCCTTCCTTCTCAGCAAGGGGAGGACTCCTTATACTTTGCCTCTGCTCCAGTGTGGGGTCTTTCCTACAAGAAACTCCTCCATGAATTTCTCCAACATGAGTCTTCATCGTGGGCTACATGAACTGCTCCAGTGTGGATCCACCCATGGAGTCACAAATCCTGACAGCAAACTTGCTCCAGTGTGGGCTCCTCTCTCCATGGGTCCACAGGTCCTGCCAGGAACCTGCTCCGGTACAGGCTTCCCAAGGGCTCATAGCCTCTTTGGGGCATCTGATTGCTCTAGTGTGGGGTCCTCCGTGAGTTGCAGGTGGATACCTGCTCCTCCATGGGCAGCAGGGGGGACGCATGGCAGGGCAGCATGGATATTAACCTCCATGGGCAGCAGGGGGACAGCCTGCTTCACCATGGTCTTCACTGTGGGCTGCAGGGGAATCTCTGTTCCCGTGCCTGAAGCACCTCCTCCCTCTTCTTCACTGACCTTGGTATCTGCAGAGTTCTTGGTCTCACATATTCTCACTCCTCTCTTCTGCTGATGTTGCCCCACTGGTGGTTTCTTTTTTTTTGGCCCCTTAAATATACCAGAGGTGTTACAACCATCACTGATGGGCTCAGCCTTAGCCAGGGGCAGGTCCATCTTGGAGACAGCTAACATTGGCTCTATCAGAATATAGGAAGCTTCTAGCAGCTTCTCACAGAAGCTACCCCTGTAGCCACCATGCTACCAAAACCTTGTCACTGCAAACCCAATACAGGTACACAGCACAGAATTTTGAAGTCTGGCAGCATCTGCTGATAAGTTCAACAACCATTAACTGAGAGAACAGTTTGGGATAGAATCTCAAACCAATCCTAAGACAAAGAGTGTATTAAATGTGATTAAATAAATTGGTCTGTTGTCTATAAGCTTCAACAAAAAGAATTTGAACTCCTTCTATTGAATTTGAGACCCATTTTACAGATAAGAAATAGAGATAGCAATTTGCTTTTGTCATGAAATAACTCAATGACAGAACGAAAAAAAAAGTTTGTGCCTCCTGCCCTTTCCGTTTGATTATTCACCTCTGACAGTATAAAGGAGGGAGGCATGAGGAAAAGAAAAAATAAACCAATAAACAGAAGTAGCCCTTCAAATAAAGCTCATGAAAACATCTGGACAGAGTCTGACAAAAACAGGCTATAAAGCAGACAGAAAAGACTTACATAGAAACAGAGAAGAGTAGTATAATGTTTTTAACATGGAGAGAGACAAAAATTACAGAGAACAAGCAAATCTGAAATGACATATAAATCAGTTTACAAACAGAACCATTTTCCAAGCATAATTATGGTGACAGAAGAATCACCAGAGAGCTTTAAGAAGTCATTCACTGAGCACCTACATGGGATAATCTAGCAAAGGGACCCAAGAGACCTGGTTGATCTTAAAGAACAAACTCCCCAAAGCACAAGAACAGTCCAACTCAATGTGTGGGAAGCCAAGCGGGTGTGGAAAGGGGCAGGCAGCTGACTGTGAAACTCCTGACAGAGCTCAAGCACAAAAGGAAGTGAATGCGGGTGTGCTCCTCAGGAGGAATACTGAAACTCTGCCTCGGCATGTCAGGGTAAAACTAAAAAAGCTTGAAATTGCATGAAAATTCACAAAATGTGATAGGCAGCAAGAAGGGCTTTCTAAATGCACACCAGTAGCAAGAGAATGACTAAGGAAACTGTGGGCCCAAATGGGGCATGGGACTAGTGGTAAAAGGAGAGGACTTAAGTCCTCAATATCTTGGTCTTCACTGGCAAAGACTGTTCTCAGCCTTCCTGTTCTATGTTCTATCCAGAGGAAGGATTCAGGGCACTGAAAAACTACTCACAGCAGAGGAAGACTGAGTTAGGAACCATTTAAGCAAACTGGGCATACTCAAGTCCCTGACACCAGGCAAGATGCCCCAACAGCACTGAGGGATGCAATCGTGACCGATGTCACTGTGAGGTCACTCTCAGTCACGTTGGCAAGGTCACAGTGACTGGAAGAGGCTCCTGATGACTGGAAATAGGTAAATGTTGCACCTGTCTTCAAAAAGGGCAAGAAGGAAGATTCATGGAATTACAGACTAGTCATCCTAACATAAATTCTGAGAAAGGTTATGCAGCAAATCCTCCCATAACCCATTTCAGGGCACACAAGTGGCCAAAAGGTCATTTGGGACAGCAAGCAAGGATTTACCCAGGGGGGAAAAAAAAAAAAATAAAAAAAAAAAAAATCAGCCAGATTGCCTTCTGTGATGAGATGGCAGGCCCAACGAAGAAAAGGAGAGCACAGCTTTAGAAAGAGTCTCCATTAGTATAATTGTAAACAATGATATGTAGCTGCATCAGGAGAAGTTCAGATTGAACATCAGGAAAAGGTTCTTCACCAAGGGGGTTGTCAGTCACTGGAACACTGCACTCAGAGACTAGTGGTCAGTATTATACAACCCAGTGGCAGTAACCATGATCCTCAAGAGTTCTTTGCTGGACTTGATGCATTTTGTCAATGTCTTTCTTGTACTGGGGACACCAGAAATGGGCACAGTAAGCAGACGTGAGTGTGGGGAAATAATCCCATCCCTTGACCTGCTATGTGTGTTTTGCCAATACAGTTCAGTATATGACTAGCTTTTACCACTGCAAGAACCATCCTGATGGTTAGGGGCTACAGAATCGTATGCAAAGGAGCTGGGATAACTGAATATATGCAGCTCAAGAGGAGCTGAATATTTGATCCTCATTCTCCGTGATCTTCAGCTCCAAACCTAAAAACTTTACAAGCAGCTATGAAACCTCACCATCCATCAAGTGAGCATAAGGGATAAACTGAAGCATGGAGACATTATAGGCCAAAAACCATAGTGCTTTTAATTTCTTGTTTCCAAAGGTACACAGAATTCTGTAACAGAGCCAGAACTAGGCCCCATAATGGTCAGCTCCCTTTTCCTTAAACACTTTACCCAAAAATACATTCTAGCACTAATGGTCCCATAATTCTGCAGTTTGTCAGTATTGAAGGATTCCTGGCAACCGCTTCACCCAGAATAACTTAAATAAGACTTTATTGGACAGTTCAAGCTTTAAGTTTTAGACTATTTTAACTACTCACCATTATACAAATGCAGTAAAAGATGCTGCTGCATTCTGGGCTGCTGAATAAATGGCATAGCAAGCCAAAGTGGGAGATGAGTTTTGGCAACATAAGGCTTAATAGGAGTGACACTTGTAACATGCCTGACCATAGAATCATAGAATTGTTCAGGTTGGAAGGAACCTTTAGGATCATCAAGTCCAACCATCAACCTAACACCGACAAAAACCACCACTAAACCTTATGGCTAAGCACTACAGTGTGGCATACTGTGATGTTGGCACACTGTGATGATAACAAGCCACACAGTAAAAGGGAGAGGACATCACAGCACCACACACAATGTTACTTGATACAATTCAAATTCAGAAAGAAGGACACCCTAAAACTACCTGATGTCTATCCTGCATTTTGTGGCCCTCTCAAGGTAACACCCAAAACAAGACATGCTGAATGCAGCCGCTGGCATAGGCAGAGCCTCTCTAAGGCCAAGCATGCCCAAGTTCCCCAGCATGTGGTACAGCCACGCATCTGGAACAACTGCTCGCTGTGTAACCAAATCAGAGCCCTCCACACACTCAGGCACTGTTGCACTCACCAATATAGAGCAAAAAGAACATAACCCAGATGCACAAAATTGTTGCCTGTGAATGGCACGAGACAGTTATCGCATCACCCTGGCAAGATAAAACTTCAAACAACAAACCTCTTCCGTTATGCCACTTACTTTGAATATTCATCCTGCTGACATCTGTCAGTCTTCTCCCAGCATACTTTTAAACACACAGCATCAAAAAATCTGTGCTTACTGTCTCATTCCTCCCACACTAAAAACCTGCAGTTTCCCTTAAAAACTGCAGTGGACGCTTCACTGCTGGACCACTGTGTCTCCCTCCCTACATCAAATAATAATGAGAAGTTTGGGGAAGAAAAACCTTATCAAGTGAGAATTAAGTTGCCTAAATAAAACAGATGGAAGATGCATACACAAAAACACCGAAGCAAAGGCCGCAGCTTGAATTATTGTTGTAATCCTTTGCCACATGCCTACAGAAAGTCTGACAACAGCTAAGCTGTCAACATGTGATCATACCATCCATCCTGCTGACCAATCTTTGTTTTTCTGTACTCCCCCAGTTATCTGTGTCCATCTGTTGTCTCCTGTCTCATCCTTAACTTGCAAGCTCTTTGGGGCAGGGAACATTTTTTTGTTCTGTGTTTAAACCAGAATTGTGTAGGTGCTACCACAATAGGCAGGGATAATAATAACAACAATAATTAGGTTCTATCTTACTATCTCCTTGGGTTGGAATGTTTCCCTCCTGATTTCACAGCAGTGTTCGTAAGCAATTATTACTTGGTGCAATATGGGGCCTCATAAACGAATAATTACATCCCAACCTACCTTTGACCACTTCACCAGTCATCCTTTGAGGCCTGAATCTGCAGAGCTCTCCATGTGCTCCAAATGTTGAGCGTGTGTGAACTCAGCTCCAGAAGAAGATACCAGCCTTGCAGTGCAGCAGGACTAACACCCTGCATATAACCCTTAGGTTTTCCTTGGACAGAACAAGCTTCCTACACACAAACTGTTGCCTCCTACTTTTGTGTGTCAACCCTGACTCACTTCTAGTGCCAAGAAGTAAAGGATAATATCTTCATCCTCCACTCTGAAGAATGGTAAGAGGCTGCAGTTGTAAGTTTATGTAAGAAGGCAGAAATGATTATATTATAAACTGTGCACACACATAGTAGCCAAGCTCAACATTGTCCAAGTTCAACAAGTAGGTTCGTGGATGTTCTGTTAAATCACAAGGAAGAAAATTCCTTCTTTAAGAACGTTTGTTAGGGGAATCAGCTTTCTTCACTGGAGATGCTCAGAAATTCACTTCCAGGTTCAACTGGCTCCAGATAGGCTGTTCATGTAAATCTAAGATTCAGGAAAAGATAGAAGTAACACATCACAGTGACTTTGACTGCTTTCTTGTAGCCACTGAAAGGTTTTGCTGAACCTTCAGGGAAGAAGAACCCTAATATATGAGTAACATCATCCTCTCTGGAAGTGCTACGAGCCCCTTTCACAATTACTGAAATATATGTCTTCATTGAATCAAGCATTAGGCTTCCCTTTTTGTAAATCCACAGGGTGCTAACACACCTCCTTGCAATGCCTAATCCACACTACTCTGCTTTAGGCAACTAGAAGAAAAGATGTTGCAGAGAGGAAAATCCTTTGCCTTTGTCCACTACATGCGAGGGAAGAGCACAGAAAAGTCATCTTGTAGTAACTTTGACACACCATACAAACCTGCAGTGGTTTTTAATAAGTGAAAGCAGAAGTCTAAGCCTTCTTTTCCATCTCCAAATGATTTCTCCAAATCTTCCCAGAGTAAATTAATCAGTAACCAGGATAAGAATCTCAAATAACTTCTATTTCCTAGTTACAATCATACAGAAAGCTGGGTCAACCCTCTGCTTGTTTACTATCTGCAGAAATAGAAAGGCTTGCAGTGCTGGATATCCACTAATGTGACACTGCCGAACACACAAACTCCCTTGGGCTTTTTTGGGACATGCAATGTAAAACTGGATCATGCCAGGGGCATGGAAGGTGCAGCAGGGGCATTTGGAGAGAGAGTGTTTCGCCCTGGCCCTGCCTCCCCATGCTTCCATCACAACAGCCAATAAGTGGAGAAGTCTGCCTTTTAGAGAGTGCAAGAGGTATTGGGAGCACCCATCAGGAGTTCAGGCAGCCCATTCCCCTTCTGAACCAGCCAAGCCATAATAAAACAACCTAGGCAAAATCCAACATCTCTCTGTCTCACCTGCTCTTAAAACTTCCTGTGATGAAGGCACAACAACCTCTCTCAGGAAGCTGTTTTCATGCTTAACTATCAAAAAAAAACTCGTAAAGCTTTCCCTTGCACCTATCTCCACATCTTCCATGCTACAAATTAAGCTGATTACTTCTTGTCCTATCCCCAGTAGACACAGCGAACAATTAATCATTGCCTTCTTAAGACAAGCTTTTAAATATTGGAAGACTTTTTATGTGCCTCCTAAATCTTCCCTCTAGACTAAACCAAGCAAGCTCTTGGAGCTTCTCCTCACAGGTGGTGCTCACCGCTTTGGCTGCCCTTTCCTCCTCTCCTTCCACCATTTCTGGTTTTGTTGCTCACGCTGGACCCAGTGCTCTGCTGTGGCTTCAGCAGCGGCTGCCAGAGTAGAAAAACTACTGCCTGTGTGCTACACATGGTATTCCTGTTCAATATACCCTAAAACAAGATTTTGCTTGTTTGCAATGTCACCACACTGTTGACTCACATTCAGTCTCTGACTCACTGCAGTGCCCCCCAGATCCCTTTCTGCAGTTCTGTCGCCTGCCTTGTGATCCCCCATTTTACACATGGGCATTTGATTTCACTCTCTCAAGTGCATTACTTTTCATTTGTCATTAATAAAATTTCTTATCAAATTCAGAGCATTTTCCAGTTTAATAGGTATATGTTCTTTGTTGTGTCAAGAGAGCAGATCAACTTCCTGCCTCATGTTACACATGGGCAGCAAAGAGAGCGTGGAAGGAACAACTGCTGTCTTTAGGCAAACTTCTTAAAAGAGTTACTGTCTTATCAAAAGCCTATCAATTTGTTACTACTTTTTCACTCGGTGCTTCTACCTTATACACTATAGTCTTAGTAACAAACAGTAGCTCACTCTAGCCTCATAAAATACGTTTATTCAGTGAAATTACAATCCGCCGCCAAAAAAAGTACTGTAACATCCCAGGTACCACATCACTCTACAACCCAAGCCAGTTCCAAACAGAGCTGCCAGCAACTCATTAACTAGGTCACATCAACCAACAGGAAAACAAGAGACACATTTTAAAACACTAATTATATTCAGCTAAATCTTTAAGACCCAGCTCAACAAAATTATGCCTATTGGTCCCCTGTTACCAGATACACCCTCAATATATATTTGACTATTGACATAAGAAATTACATGAAGGATCAATTAGTTTCCTTGTATTTAGACCTTAACGTTTGATCCCCTGATATGTAGCAGGTAATTTAGATGCATGTACCTGAAATTGCACCCTCTTTCAAAGTTATGCATGAGCTGACCAGACGAGCCAGCAGATTTTGATTCCAGGACTTCAATGCAATATCAGGTGTACAGAGTCCCTCAAGAAGGGTGGCCTTAGTCCCATCAAATATTCCTGCATTCCCCATCTCTGTCCCCCTTGCCCTTACAAAAAAAAGCCAAAACTATCAATAATTTAAAACTTCTTTTCTTCATGGTCTACAAAAAGATTGCAGTGTATAACCAGCCATAGTAACAGAACAATTAAAGAAACTGGAATTTCTCTCTACCTCAAATTAAGAATGATGTTAATGTACCCGGATGCATCCAGAGGAAGGCAACAGCTGTGAAAAGCCTGGAAGGAATGTCCTGTGAGGATCAGCCAAGGGCTTTGGGCTCATCTCATTTAGAGAAAAGGAGGCTGAGAGGCAACTTCATTGCTCTCCTACAGCTTCCTGAGATGGGGAAGTGGAGAGAGGGAGGTGCTGATCTCCCTGCTGCTCAGTGACAGGATGTGCAGGAAGTTCAAAGTTAAAAAACACATCAGGAGAGGTTCAGAAATATGTCTTTACAGAGAAGATGACCAAATGCTGGAACAGGCTTCCTAAAGGGAGGGCTCAATGCCCCATGCAGAATATCAGAAGCATTTCCACAATGCCACTAAGAATGTCCTTTAACTTTTGGTCTCCCCTGAAGCAGTCAAGCAGTTGGACTAGATGATCTTTTCAGGTCCCTTCCAACTGGAACTATTCTATTTTATTCTTAAGTACGTGAAGTCCTCCTTTCAAGGAACTCATAATGCTTTACAAATGATAATTTTGAATTTTCAGTGAATGGAGAAAGTGATGATTATTATGAAAAACTGGTTTGACACATTCTGGCCAAGAACTCCTGAGTTCTGTTTCTTACGTTAATACTTAAGGACCATCCTGCCTGCTCTGCTGATGCTACATACCACTGTAGTGATGGTCATAGGCCAGTACATACTGAGAGCTACCTGGCTGAGAAGTAGCTTTGCAGAAAAGAACCTGGGAGTCATGGTGGACACCAAGTTGAACGTCAGCCAGCAATGTGCCCTTGCACAAAAGAAGGCTACTGGTATCCTGAGGCTACATTAGGAGTATTGCCAGCAAGTTGAGAAAGGGGATCCTTCCCCTCTACTAAGCACCAGTGAGGCCAAACCTGGAGTACTCTGTGCAATTCCGAGTCCTCCAGTACAACGACAGAGATGGACATAATGGGGAGAATCCAACCAAGAGCCATGAGGAGGATTAAGACCCTTTGCCACATGAGGAAAGGCTGAGAGAGCTGGGATTGTTTAGCCTGGAAAAGAAAAAAAGACTTGGGAGGTGGAGGGGAACTTACCAATGTACATAAATACCTAAAGGGAGGGTGCAAAGTTGACAGACCCAGGCTCTTTCCAGTGGTGCCCAGTGACAGGACCAGAGGCAAAGGGCATGAACTGAACACAGGAGGTCCTGTCTGAACATCAGGAAATGCTGCTTTTTTTTTGTTTTTATTATGAGGGTGACTGACCCCTGGCACAGGTTGCTTAGAGACTTTATGGAGTCTCCCCCCTTGAAGATACTCAAAATTCATCTGGAGGTGGTCATCTTTTCTACATGGCCCTGCTTGAGCAGGATGGGTGGATCAGATGACCTCCAAAGGTGCCTTTCAACTTCAAGCACTCTATGATTCTGTGGATTTCACCAACAATCAACAGGTCAAAAGTCTTACTGGAAATAGTTGGCCTCCATGGCTCAATCTGTTCCTTTTCAAAGGTGTCCTGATGCTACGGCAGATCCTTCTGTAGTCTGATATTGCAGATGGCACAAAAAAGGAATTTAGCAGCCAGGACAGGTTCCTTTTAAGGACAATGCTGCCATTTCACTTATTGCATAAACTGACCAAGATCTTTGCAACATCACTTTAATGCAGACTTACGCACTACTTAGAAAGGTCAGGCGGGTTACTCCCTCCTTTCCATTATTTCTCAGAACCAGAGAAGACAGAAAGCACAGCGGTCAAAATAATTCAAATCAAACTGCTTATTGCCATAAGAATATATTGCTCATATCAGCAGAGGGGTTTATTCCAGATAAGATCTCAGACTAAAGTAAGGACTCTTATCTTCCCTATGCATCTCTAAAACCTGAAAGCACAAAAGGAGGGCAGCACAGCCTCCCACTGGCTCTTCCAGTCTAATGAACAGAAGACGGTTCAACCAAGCAAGGGAGGGAGATATCACAATCTTGTCTCACCCTCCCATGCTCTGAGGAACAGAAGAGTAAATGTTAAATGTGCCCATCACAACCTTATGCTCATGTTCAGTGACTGACTTATCCACGTGCAGTAAATGAGGGTCAGCTGAGCTACTACATACCTGCAAGTACAGAGAGCAAGTACACCATTACAACTGGTGCCTTAGCTTGCACCACAGCTTAATTAATTTATAGATACAAGAGTGTCTACAAGAGTGGAAAATCAGGAAAGTGCCAAATTGAACAGAAAGTCTCTTGAACACTAACTCACCTTGAAAAATCTTTCTTCCATTTTGGTTTTTAATAAAAATGAACTATTTTATCATTTATATTCTGTAAGAAAATACAGTTGGCTACCTGAAAATTCCTTAGCATGCATTAGTTAAAACTTGTGTGGTTACAGAAGGAGCAAAAGTCCCCCTTAAGACTTCAGGTGAGCAGGTTTTTCTCCAGCCACTTCCTTACTTCCCTCCAGGAAGATAGCTAACAGAAGGTCCTTCCACACGTCCCTCACCAGATCCCATTCCTCCACACTCCATTTATTTTCTGCAATTCAAGCAGATTCCTTTTTCCCCTGAAATCAATGTTTAATTAACACGTTATTGGGAAAAAAGAAAAAAAAAACCACACAACAACGGACCACAACAGCAGACTGAAACAAAGCCAATGTCTCCCTGGCTCTGCAGATGCCCTTGGTCCCATCAGACAGTTACCCCGCTGGAGAGTTCTTCCTCTCCTTTCCTCCTTCAGCTGCCAGCAAACATCCTCCTCTTGCTTAGTTACCTTTCTTTCCATCCACATGGGATTCTTCCCCTCCTTAGAAGGGGTTCACAACAGCAGGCAAGACTGAAAGTAGAGGGAAAAGGGGAGCAAGTGCTCTCTGGGTAGCCTGACAATATGGCAAATGTCTCCCCCTTAACCCTGCCATGGGAGCAGCACACCAATCCCCCTGATGACACCTGCCATCAACACAGCAGTAGGATCAGCAGTGCAGTGGAAACAGGACAGTATGCTTTGCCATGAGCAGAGGATGCTCCCAGGGTCAAACTTACAAAGAGACTGGGACTACGTGCAGCTATATGTACCCAAAGGGAGCGGAGAAGCTACCAGCAGCTTCAAAAGGTTTACATCATGCCTCCCCCAATCACTATCAATTATTATTCTATCCCATTCCTTGGCTCTCATCCGGCTGCTGGGAGGTACTTGGATGCAGGGGATGCTGCAGCACTGTCAAGGGCATTATGAGGCAGGCCTAGGCCCTGGGCACCGTCCCTGCTAAACACACAAGCACCCTCACTACAGGGTTGGTGCAGCAGGCGAGACAACAGAGTCCATGAACTCCTGAGCTGGGCTGCCCTAGTTATGAAGGGACACACCAGAATCTTTGAAAGAGTCTACTATCCCAGCACTGTCATTCCTGGGATCCAAAGCTACTAGTGTTAATTAGTTCCCATGATGTGATGGATGACAAGCAGCAGGGCCAGGAATGACACAAGCAGATTGTGTTCAAAATAAGCTGTCCCTCACCATCAAGGGCAGGGGAAAGGAATTCGGAAAGGACAGGAGCCGAGCGCACTGCTGAGAGACGACAGGCATGCTGACAGAGCCCCCCTCATCCCTGACCATCCCCTTACCAACACTGGCTCACTCCTGCTGCCAGCAGACAAGAAACAGGCAGGGGACCGTGCCTGGGAAAGAATTCAGGCACAGGGCTGTGAGAGACAAGGGGAAAGCTCTAAGAGACATAGGGAAGGCAAGGCAGACGAAGGGCTAATCTACTCTGGAGCAAGGGGGTACATTTCAGAGCGAGCTGAACTTCTTGATGGCTGTGGACACACCTCCACCACTCTGCAAAGCCACACAGCGATGCCTGCAGCAGCCCAGAGCCCCGAGAGGCTGCAGGCTTTAGCCCAGACAGAGGACTCTGCCAAGCTGGCTGCACGGTGGATGGTTCCCAACAGCTGGCCGCAGCGCTCAGAGAGCGCCTTTTGCTGTGAACAGCAACAAAAGAAACTGTATCCCCACCTTCCACTAAGGAAGCATGCAGGCATCTTCCAGCACCACTGGCTTATTTCCACTAAGAGTATTACTGCTCAACTTTTCAGCCACTGCAGGGATACCACACTTCAGCATTGCTAGACCTCAGAAAAAAAACATACTTGGGCCAGCCCAATCCAAAGTCATGACTTTTCCAAAAAACGCAGGGCACTAAAAATGCCATCCACTGCCCACAAGGAGAAAGGCAGAATAGACTTCTCCCATGCTGCCTTTCTACAAACACATCTTGGTCTGGCTGTTTGGATTGGCAGAGAGAAGTCAAAACACCACCTTTGATTCTCAGGGTCCTTTACACACATGAATTGCTTTTGTCTACGCCCACGAGAGGGGAAATGAAAGAAAAGAAAAAGCAAAAATCCCAAGATTACATATTTTGCTGGTTTCAATAAGTTACCAATCCCTCTGGTATCTTGGTTTCCAAAATGCAAAATATCTTCCTCACCACTTGCTGTGGTGAGACAACTCTGATAGATCGACAGACTCTGCTACCAATGAGAAGAGAAACGTGAGGGGGAGAACAGAACTGACAAAAATTTCCAAAGCTTAACCAAAATTTGGGTAATTTCTGACTCCAGCTGCATTGGCAACAGTCCCAAAATAAACCCTGTCTCGTCTTCATGCTGGTGGGAGCTGGGGAGATAAAGTTAGACACATTTTGTTTTTAAATTAAACACCACATCTCTTCAATCATCATCAGAGGCCATCTCTTATCCTGGCTTTTGGTCATCACAAAGCTTCTGCCTCCTTCAGAATGTTCTTGGCCAGATCACTATGTGTCCTTATCGTTGGTACAGCATATCACAGCTCAGCCAGTATCCAGACATCCACCTGCTCATCCCCAGCATGCAGAGCTGAGGAGAAGGCAAAAGAAAACAGATCAAGAGGGAAAAATACACTCTGCTTCTTAAGACAGGTAAACTCAAGAGTCCTGGAGAAAGCTGAAGAAAAAGAAAAAAACCACCAAGAAGTTCAGTAGATTCACCACAGCAACAAAGGCACTAAATTCTCCCTTCCCAGGAATATGTCAGACAAGAGCCAGAAGATCTTATGCAGGTGTCCTCTAGGTTGAGAGTTTAAATCAAATCCTAACACAAGAAGGGTAAGAGTCGCCTGCACCTGATGGTTTGGTAATTTGCTTGAATAGGGAGTAAAATAACTGAGGGAGGCATACTTATTTCCTTTTTGCACAGGGACTTGGGTCTTAAAATCCACCATCATCGCTACCACAAATTACTCCTGGTACCACCTCTCACCCTCCAAATGCTGTCCAGGAACTGAGTTCTCCTCTCTCTTCAAGTGTGAGGGTCAGGAGCAAGTGCCAGCACTATGTCAAGTTCATTCTGCTCTGTTGGCTGCACAAGCTCAAGGAAGGACAAAGCACCACAGTTAGAGACTGCTGAGCTACAAAACTCACCTTGCAATCGTGGAAGTTTCCCTACAATAATGCTTTTTTCCAATCTTTTCTCCCCCTGCTAACAAACAACTCACAAATGGAAGCTCACAGTGCCAGGAGAGCACGCTATTACCTTAGTCACTGGGGAAATAGAGGAACCAGAAAACCAGGACCCACCTTCACCCTGCAGGGTCCCAGGGAGGCAGGCTCCAGGGAGGGAGTAGGCACAGAGGCCCCACAGCACCCTCTGCATCATCTTCAACAGCAGCCATGGCTGGTCTACAAGCAGAGGAGCCACAGCACAACAACCGTTTCCGAAGTGGCTGGGGTGAAGGGGATGGCAGGGAGAGATCAGAAAGTAACCACTGGCTCCAGTGAACACAAAGCAGGGGAGCGGAGGAAACTGGGATCTCTCCAGACATTACCCACACCAAGAGTGTGGGGCACTCGACATGCCCCTGCCCCATCTTCCTGGCTGTAGTTTGCCATTGCACCTCAAGGTCAGAGAGAAAGGAAATAAGCAAAAGGCAAGCAACAATAGTGCTGGACAGATCTATTTATTCAGCTTTTGCAAGTGCTCCATGAAGTGGAAAGATCCAGAAACATGGAGACCTCAGAGCAAGCGCAGCCACACGCAGGAGTTGAGAAGCTGAGGTTGGTGGAACTGCAAGAGCACTTTCCTCCCTCAGCTCCCCTCCACTAGGCGTGAGCAGCCCATGACCAAGCAAGGAGGTCCTTCATGCCCAGAGGAGGAGGGTGCTGAGCAGGTCTGCGAGCCTTGGAGAGGATCCTGGTCTGCTTGAAACCCACGAAAAGCCTCCCTCTCTCTGCCTCAGCTCCCCACCCCTACGCACCAGCCACCCGCACCTTGACGGACCCTTCCCCATGTTTTAGCTGGGGGAAATAAGGAAGGGAGGGTCAGAGGAAGAGACTCTCATCGTCCTTTGCTCTCCCCCCGCAAGTCTTTTCCCTGCTCTACTCAGACCTGAGAAGCCGTGGCTCTCCTGCACATACAACAAAGAAACACAGGAAGTTTTTTCCCCCCCTCTCTCTCAATTTACCACCCTCCAGCCTCCAGCAGGGACTGCGTGGAAATGGCGATATTCCTGTATCGTCTGGATTAACGGTACAGATAAGCTCAAAGAGGGCAAGGGAGGTTGGCACGGGAGGATGAGGCGGGAAGGCTTTGTTCAGTCCTGGCTCCAATGCAGCCCATCCCCTCTCTCCATCGCAATGCCCTCCAGCTCGGACATGCAAGGAAGCTTTGGGAAGGGAGGGGGCCTGGGGTGTTTATGAATTTTGTTTCCCCCATCGAGGGGAAGGCTCACTCCCCCCAGCATGCCTGGCTCTGGCGGAGCTCCCTGGAGTAGCCTTTATTCCAGTGTGTCGCAAGCATGTATTTCACGGATGGTTACACTGAATCATTATCACCAGACGTTCATTTGACCAAAATAATGTTATTAGCATCATCAGATCCATTTCCCCCCCTCTCCCCAATTCCTCCCTCCCCAATACACATATGCTCCCCTCCAACCCTCAGGCCCCCACCATCCCACATAGGGCACACCTCTCCCCGACACAAAAAAAATCTTATCATGTGTGACACAATGTCCAGGAAAAGAGAGCGGCGAGATGGGCTGGCGAAATGGATGGACGTGCCTTTGGCATTTACTGCGTTCCCTACCCTCTGCCAGTGTTTGTCAGCCGCACGCACACACACACACAAAGACACACGGGCAAAAATCAGAATTCAGTCACGGCCCGTCCTAGGTACGTGATTACGGGTGTATGAGTGTATGCGTGTGTGCTCAAGCCGTGGTCATAGTCCTATCGGGAACCCGAATCTGTGTGGCATGAAGCAAAGGTCATCGTGCCACTGTTGTGATGCACTCAAAAAAAAAAAAAAAAAAAAAAGCCGCAGAGCCATCAGGATGTAACACAGAATTTTCTCGTCAAGGGACGAGAAACCTTCGGGGGGTGGGGGCTGGGAGGAGAAAAGCGGGTGTGCGGATGGGGGGGATGGGGGGAAATGGCAGAAAATGGGGAGGAAAAACGAAGAATACAAAGCTCCACTTCGCTAATCCAAGATAGACAATCCATCCCTTCCCCCTTCTCTACGCCCTCCCTCCCCCCAAAATGTTGGTGCAGATGGATTTCTGTATCTTGGTTTTGCAGCAGTGGGTCTAATGACTCCCATACCAAACCCCCTCGCTATGATAACCCCTCCCACTATTTTTTTTTTTTAGACTGCGCTGAAGAATAACGTGTTTTTAGAGATAATGGGTTTTATAAAAAGAAAAGAAAAAGGGACGCAGCGCAGACATTATGCGAATAAGCTGCTCCCCGCATCACCCCCATCTTCTCCCAACCACACATCCCGATTTCGCCCCCTCCCATCATTCTCCAGCCTTCCCCCACCAGCTCCCCCAAGGAAAGGAAAAAAACCCACGACACGATCTGGGTAGCCGATCTCAAAATCCCAAGCACTAATCCGCTTGAATTTGTTCTTCCCCTTATATAAGCAGCAGCACGTCAACATGTTCACTGGAAACGCAGCGTAAAATGAGGCCAGGCTACAGCCATGGAACAGGGGTGATATCGGCAGATATCGCTTCTATCGAGAAGCCATCACCACCAGGATGATGAAATAAAGTATTGGGCTTTTTGTCGTTCCTTTCCTTCATTTATTTATTTTTCAACGCTTACTATAATTTTATTTCGTTTCATTTTGGTTTCGCTCTACTTCATTTTTCTTTTTTAAGGACGAAAGTGAAATAAATAATTAAAAGCCTGGAGACATACCCCACCAGAAGGTGCCCGAATGCTCCAGAAAAAGAATCCTCACCTCCTAACTACTTTTTTTTTTTTTTTTAATAAATAAATACAGTCCTGTTGCTCCCGTTATCCCCAAACTTCCAATTTCCCCAGCTGCACCTCCCTACTCCTGAAAACCAGATACTTTGTTAGAGAGATACAAATATTTAAAAAACTGCCAAAGACCGAAAAGAAACCGACAGAAGAATGGAAAATTATGTCTATATAACAACCTAGTTCGTTCAGCTGATAAAGTGCGTCCAGTCCCAAAACCAAAAGCAATAATCTTTGCAACCTTCTCCCCCCCAAAAATACTACTACCCCTTAGATAAACTTGCCCACCTTAACACCGATGATCATTTTAACTTAAACCAGTGACAAACGTAACACCCTTCTGGTTCACGTTACAATTAATAACTGACTGGATCATCACAGCAAACAAAACCTTTTGTGATCAAATTTTCACCCACCTACTCAACATCTTAGACTTTTCACCGGTCTAGCTAAGAGTTCACCCCCTCAAAAAATAGCCCCTCACAATATGCAATAAGCAGGTATTGGTGAGCGATCGTTTCAATATTCACCTTTTTAGGAGGGCTGTTTGCTTATCACAGAGCAATTGCGTGCAGTAAAAAATACAGGAGGAATAATTAATATTTAGTAAAATCAGAAAAAAATTCTTAAAACTATTTGCAGCGATGCGTTGAACAGTTTGACGATGGAAAGGTGGAAAGAGAGCTTGGAAAAGCGAAAGGCTTGGAAAAGGAAGTATCCTTTTTATAAACAATTCAATGTTTTTAGCCTGGGTTATGCCTTCCTGATCCTTTGGTTTTTCTGCCACTGATCTCATGCCTAATCTTTTTTATTGCTTTCTTTGGTGGGGGGAGAAATCAGGGGAAAAAAATTTTGAAAGAGAAAGATTTCCATTTTAAAAAAAAGCATCCTCAAAGAGCAGTGGTTAAATATGTTACTTCCTAGCTACAAAAGACCGCAATTAAAATAAATTTAAAGAGTAAGCAAAAGACAAGTCACCTGCAAAGCACCAGAGTCAGTGCCCTTAGGTAGGAGAATTACATCACTCCCTGACTGAATGATGTTTTCTTTTAAATTATAAAGCAGGTGGAATTTTTATTTTTTGACAGAAAAACAAAAAGGAAGGAAAAAAAAAACCACCCACCACACCACTGGTTATTTCACATAGATCTTGCACGAAGAAAGCATTGAACCAACCTTTAAGGTCACTCACTGCCTGAAAACCCACAGCAGTCGCTCACGGTGGAAGTTTTCAGGCAAGACGGCTACTAAATCATTAATACAAACAAATGGAAGGCGGGGAGGAAAGGCTCTACTGTAATAGATCCGAAGACTTGGAAGAGGAAAAAATATTAAAGAAAAAAACCCAACTTTCATCTTCAGCCTCTCTTCTTTCCTCAATGTTTGGGGGTGGTTTTTTTTTTGGAAAAGAAATCCTTAAGCTTTAATCAAAGAGTAAGGCTCTCGCTAAGCGTCTCCCCGCTGTAACTCAGCGTAGCGTCGTCTTCTTTTTCGCGAGGCCCCCCTATTTTCCACTCCGACAAACCCCACCGTGGGAACTGCGATTTCCCAAAAAATCGGGCAAAAGAAGCCGGGGCCGGAGCGTCCCGGGGGTCGGTGCGCGCCCGCTCCTCCCGGGCGGACAGCGCCCAGCCCCGCCGGGGCAGCGGGGAACTGGGGCGAGGGCTAAAAACGATCCGAAACAGTTGTCGTGAGGGGGGTCAGGAGAAACCCACCCGTGGGAGCTCTGGAGCGGCGGCGCCCAGCGCTCGCCGGGCGGATAGCTCCCGCCGATCCGTGCCGTGCCGAGCCGGGCCGTGCCGCCCCCCGCCCGCCGCCCCCTCTCACCTCCGCAGCCGGGTGGACGCCGGCCGCCGCGCCAACTCGCGGCTCGCCTCCGCTGCGGGGCAGGGGGCTCCAGCGTGGCCCCAGCCGCGGAGGCTCGCGGGGGTCCCGGGGAGGCTGAGCTGGGCTGGCCGCTCCGAGCCGAGCCGAGCCGTGCCGAGCCGCGGGCGGCCACGGGCGGAGCTGCGCAGGGCTGAGCGCGCCGCGGTGCCGGAGCAGCCCGAGCCCCGCACACGCCGCCGCCGCCCCCTGCCGCCGCGCCCGCCCGGCCCGGCCCCGCCCGGCCCCGGCTTTTAAAGAGACCGCGGGTCCCCGACACCGTCCGCCCGGCCTCGGCGGCGGGCACAGCCCCGGGCGAGGGGCAGCAACGCGCCGCCGGACTCCTCCTGCCGGGAGAGAGGTTGGAGGATTTTCTTCTGCCCCTTGGGCGTCTCGTGGTTTTGCCCCCTCTGGTCCCAGCAAGGCGAGATACAGCTTATTTCTATTTCTTTTCTTCTTTTTTTTTTTTTTCCTTTCATTTTTTTTACCTTCTAGAGTTTGCCCACACTGCCCAAGGGACCTGCCATCCGAGCAGGCGGTAACGCCTTCCTCCGCCGATCACGTCCCTGATCGCCTCCAGACCCTTCAATTTCTCAAAGATTTTTCTCTGCTAGCTCACAGCTCGCCTCAAGCCTCCTGGGTATTTCAAGTCAACTTAGACACCGCCCGTTTCATTTTAACCAGCCGCTAAGTTTCCTTGTTCCCTTGCACAAATCTCTCAAACTTTTTATCCGCTCATTTCCTCACTTGTAAAAGTAGAGGCAATGGCACCGACAGACACCATCGACTGCGCTGGGGTCAGCGTTTCATTCAGAGCACGTAACACAAATACTGTTATTTATCGTTTTATCACCATTAGCACAGTAAACACAATTCAGAGTACCTTTTTTTTTTCCTTGGGGGGGGAGTGGAATCTATGTAAAGTTTTTTCATGCTGAAAATTCACCTCACCAAAGACTAGCTGGCAGGAACATTATGCACAAGAAGCGCACACAAAACCAAAAGTGAGAAACCAAACCTTCTGGCTCCTCTCTCCAGACCCTATGATCTTGTAAAAATTGTGTAAGGTGTTCATACTGCAATGCCAGACACTTAGAAATGCATTTGCCCTAGGGACAGACTGGAAAGCTATTTCCCTTTCCTTCCCCTTCTGATCATGTATTCAAAGGTTTTTGTCTTTTTCTACATTTTGCATAGCAGACAGCCTACTCACAGCACTCGATAAATTATAAATAATAATTATTTTGTACAGTATGTATTGATCACTTTCCCCACTGTCGAAATGCAGCTGTGTCTGAGGTGGATAATAGCCACACAGAAACACTAAATAATAGTTTCAAGTAGTATTAGGAGCCCCCTGGGAAGTTCTTTTGGAAAACAGAGTCCTGCACATCCCCTAACAAATTCAGATACATGCACAGAGAGGATAATGGAGACCTATTTCAACAAGGTGACAATGGTCCAGCAAAGGGGCATCTTCCTGACTCAAAATCAGCATCCCAAGAGCAAGAATTTATCCCTCTAGATGTCTGTGCAAAGGCAAGTTATTGTTAAGCTTCCTGTTTTATATGGACAACACCACAGCAGCGAGAACTATCAATCCCTCCTCAGGGCATGGGATTAGATCCTGGTCTCAATTACTGTGAAGAAAATCAGGTATTACTTCGTTTACTTCAATAGTTAACTACAGATTTAAAATGTGCAACTGGAAATAAAAATCTGGCTTCTAGTACCTTTCTTCCCCTGCTGATAGTTCTGGCAATCTAACGTTTTGTAGCTTGCAGTTTATCAAAGTAATGATTTGATGAGGTAGTCATCTGAAACTGCACCACCTCTGGCTCTTCATTCTCCAAGGTCTTCCAAGACCATGTCCGTTCTTGCATCATATTTTGATCTGGCTGCCTATCACCGGAGTATCTTCCATGTAAAATCAATGACAACAGCACAGCCTCCACTTCTAGTGCCGAGCTAAACCGAGGCAGAAAACAGCACGTACCTCAGGAGAAAAACAAACTAACAACGGCAGCCTATAGCCAGCTTAATCACAAAGAGCAAATCGAGACCAAGAAGATTGGGGAAAACAAAGTAGTTTTCATCCAGATACTTCATCGAAGAAGAAAAACCTAGGACCCCCACATGTGAAACATTTGTAAGTCAGAACGGGGGATGGGCAACTCCATCTAACTGAGGAGCTTCTATTCAGAGTGCTACCTATGAACCAAGGAAGATAACAACCTAACTCGGACACACAGACCTCCACTTCTGAAAAATTGTTACAGTTAGGCACCAAAATAGCAGACATCATTTTATAAATAGGTAGAAAATATTAGAAGAGCAGGGAAGTTTCTTTTAGGTTGCGAGACACATCTTTGCTGGGGCACGGAGCAAAGCAGAGGCAATCGGAAAGCAGCGCAGTACAAGGCAAAGTTCTTTGTCCAGCAAACAATACTGTAATTGCTCAATAGGGGAGTGGATTTTCCTGACTAATTCCTCTAATTAGTTCTTTCACATCTCTAGCGCTAGCCCTGCAGTTTGCAAACAAGTTGTGTGGAGGAAAAAAAAAATAAAAAAATCATTACATGGTGAGGTTTGCACCAGCCCCCACTAATGCTTCTCCCCTCCCCAGCATATGCCACTGGCATTGTGGTGAGACTTTTTAAAACGTATGACATGCTCTGGATAAAGTTTGTTTTTCCCTGTCTGTTAGATGATCAGTGGATACATCAGCCTTTTCTGGTGTCTTTATTAAGAAAGCAGCCAGTTCCTTTTCCAAAGGGGCTTGTCAATTATTGGTGGCACAGATTTATACACCTGGGCACTCCCTCCCACCACGGGCACTGCGCTCTCTGCCCCCACCACCAGAGAGCAGAGGCAAAGGCAACCATACGCAGGCATGGACACGGTATTCATCTTCTTTTGCTTACTCCCTTTAGAATAAATTTCCAAAACTTTACCAAGCTCATGTGCTTGTTTTAACTAAAAGACGTAATGTTGTCAATAAACTGTGGTGATTCAGTTGGTGCAATTTTCCATAAATTGCTAAGTGGGACTGCTTGTCTTCAGGGTACTTACTCTCCTCTGAGATCTGGGCTCCCTAATTTAGGGCAGTAGATGTAGTACCCCCAAGACATCTTACATCTTGCTAGAGGAACAAGCTGGCCCACAAGAGTCATCCAACTCCCCTAGGTAGTAGAAACTGCTCATGTTATTATCACCAATTTCTGGTGTGTGTTCCCCCCCCCCCTTTTTCTGCTAAGCAGGAGTGATGAGAGAGAGGGATCAGAGCCTGAAGCAGGCTCTGCAGACAGCACAGGCAGGAGTCAGAGGCATCATCTGTCATGCCAGGATGTCCACATACCACAACACAAGATCTTGAAGACTGCATCTCAACTAATGCCCCAAGTATGGCAGCAGGGGATGGGAAGAGAGATGGGCACTGCAATATTGTTCCATAAAATATGACCACCTGGGCTTTTTCCTTAGGTCCTCTGGATGGCATTCACCAATTCCTTGAAATCAAGCATTTGTATGGTACTGTTTAATGGAAGGCTCAAGGGGAATTTGCCATTGAAACAGTGGCAGAGAAGTCTGTGCAAAAAGGCAAGAATGCAATTTCTCTCTCTCTCTTTTTTTTTGGCCATGTTAGCACTTTCAGTGTCTTTTTGCCCAGAAGTTAATACCCAAGGTGAATTCAGAAGCTGCAGTCCAAACTGTGATCAGACCATCTTGGTTGTGCCAAATGAAGCTGATCTTATCTCACTGGTGACCTTATCCTACTTAAGAGAGCAAAACTCATTACAATAATAAGAAATAACAGAGATGGGAAAAGAGTAATCATGACAGCACCTGGTCAGAACTCCCTTTACCATTACTTCAGAGGATTAATTCTAAGCCCTGTAAATGGCATTTTTCACTCTAGCAGGAGGCTCAACCTCCAAAGTTATTCTGGCCACTTGCAGGACATACCGGCTTATTCTTAATTCACAGACCTTTTCCTCCTCCTCCTAGCATGTTCCATTGCATTTATTTAAGAGCTACACAGGAATTCTACACTGTATACAGGAAACAAATTTCTAAGCACCACTTTGTTTAGCTGAGTGTACAGGGGACAGAAATTATAAAGACACATATTTGAATATGTGGCAGTGTATGAATAGGAGAGCACGTGCCAAAAAACCCCATGTGTGTACCCAGGCATGTAAGGGTGAACCCACTCAGAGGAGAAGGTTCCTTGTAGGAGGAGTGTGTGAGGAGGCTTAAGTGAGAGTAACGTGTGTGCAAATGCTGTGGAAGCACATTCAGGGCAAGGTGTATAAGGAAAGGGAGTATGTTTTGTTGCATCAATTAATATATTTGGGGAAAAGAAATACGCAAGCCCTTATCCAAGTCTCATACAGCGTTTTCCATTATCTTTTAAAGCATCATTATAAGAGAGTGTCTTGCACATGTATTTATACTTAGGAATACACAAGCATAACAGCTACAGATGAGACAGATGTGTGTGCACACTTAAGCATGCAAGGGGTGGGGGGCCAGGGGAAAGGGCCATACATTCTTTCAGCCAGCAATATAAAATCTGATGGTGGTCACTTTGGCTTTATGACCTCCACTCCTAGGTATCAGACACATCCATACCTCATTCGAAGACAGACACTAAGACAAAAAAACATCCATTACCACTTCTCATTGTCAACGATCCCACCGTGATCCTGATTCAGCGCTGGCCCAGAAGGAAGAGAACCACTTCTCCAGGCATTGGGTAGCATCCAGCAAAACCCCAGCCCCAGTTCAGAATTCACTCACAAACCTTCCAACAAGTATTTCCACCAGTTTTGAACTCCATCCTTTGTTGAGTTTTCTAACTCGATGGGATCACTCCAGTTTCTGAGATGTCATCAGCCCCCTCTGCAGTAAGACTGAGCAAAGCCTTATCATTTACTACCTCCTCGTTGGAAATTCTGCTTCCTTTTCCTGTCTCTGAATCCTCAGATGGAGACAAGTAAATCACAGTGTGCTTCCCTGGCAACAAGTACCATGGCATACCTGCTTGTCCATCAGCAGGGTTGGGGAAGTACAGGAATTGATGAATACTAAAAGAGGAAGTAACATGAGTAAAAGATAAACTTCTCCTTAATAAAGTGTTCAGCCAATGCATCCACAGGAGCCACCCCTTGAAGAGCTCCAGTGACTCCTCAAACAAGATTAAATATTATTTCCACTTTGCCCTTGATCCCATCAGTGGCCCTGAAGTACAGATACCTTGATTGCTCAAGACCAGTTGTACAAGAGAGGGACATTTCCTGCTATAACCACTACGTAACACACCTAACAATGTAGGAAACAGACAGTTTGGGGTTTTATATCTAGCCTTGTGTTCATTCTTCAGCAATCTTATATCAAAGACTTACCTGTAGCTGGCCACTTATCCACACAAGACACAAACCTTCCCTCAGCCAACAAGAGCAGGTGGAATAAGGACATCAGTGCAGAACAGTGGCATCAGCACAGCACAAGACAGGCTGTCCTCTCTTTCTCTCAAAAAGCAGCTCCCTCACACCCATTACAGCGCCCACCTCATGACTAAACTCAGATCTGCTCCACAGTCACTGAAGTGTAGGTTTTCTGAGCAGAATTTATTTTACCCCGTGAGCTCCCAAAAGACATTTGCAGGCATTTTTTCTAACTAACTGATCAGTTGGGAACCCCTCAGGATAAGGGAGAACTGCTGCAGTCAATGGCCTTTTAATGGTTGGGCTATCTCACGTTAAAACCTTATGTATTATTTTGGACAACCGTGATCATATGAACAATCTTTGACTTTCTTCACTCAGATGCTAGACAAACAAAGTGCCACCCAAGTTTTTCTGTCCATATGAGAAAGAACTTCTCATTCAAAAGAAGATGAAAATAAACATCTTTGTTTTGCATGAGTCTATAACTTGAAAACTTTAGGAGAGATAAGGAACCCCAAACAGGACTCCAGTGAAACTGGGGAGAGGGTGAAAATTTCTCTCCCTGCTGCAATAAAACACTGGGCAGTGGGAATTTTCTAGCATAAGCAAAATCCTCCAGGAAGCCAAAAGAGAGCAAAACATACTTTCTTTCCACTTAGTGAACGCTATTTTTGACAAAAGCCTTTTAGCCTGTGTTTAATGATAGGTGCAGTGTATCTCCAGGGCAAGCTTAAAGCACTGCTTTTGACCTTTAAAGCTCTATATGCTCCTTTTTCAAAGTTAATAGGCATTAGATATCCATGCTATTTGAGCACTTTCCAAAAATCCTATGGGTACCTATCTTGGAAAATCCAACCTTAACTGAGTTTTGAACACCCAACCCTAAGTGTCTTGGGCCTCATAACCAGTTTTCGCAAAGGATGTTAAGCCAATACTGACTTCCAAACTCCCAAGCATGACCATAATGAAGTAGCAGACAGGGCTCTGCCCCACGCTCTTGCAGGACTGTGTCCTCCTACATGTCTCTCCTCCAGACCCAGGGAAAGCTTCTAACTGAGGCTGTGAGACTGGCAGCAGGTCTGTTTTGTCCAGTTACTTATTCTGCACCCATCACTGTGTATCAAGGCATATTCTTGCAGGTCCTGAGCTCAGTCTAGGCTTCAAGACAGGCAAGTTGGAAAGCTAGACAAATGCATATATTTGGAAAAAGGACAGCAAAAAAATGGAAAGCAGTTCCCCTTCTATAGCCTGGCCCCTGTGTCCCACAGCAAATACAAAGCTTGCTTTAGGGCACCATATAAATTGGTATTATAAATTCAGATGGTGCACCAGGGAGTGCCTCATTCTGTATGATTGGAGTCGTTCTCAGGAGCAGTTCAGGCACTCAGCCTGCCACATGCGACTGCTGCCCCAAGGGCTGCCATTACAGATGCATTATTACAAAGCGCTGCAATAAAGCATGAACTAAAACAACTTCATTGAAATGAAGATTAATACAGAACATGTGTTCACCTCCGCACACTCAGAAGGAACAGTCCAGCAAACACAAGCACCAGAGTGCTGGGGCTGATGGGCTAGGGAAGCGACGCAACTGGCCAACCGCCGCTATTGCTGAAGGCAAGCAATACATTGCCATAGCATCTTTTAAGTGTCCACGGATGGATTTGAGGCAGCAGCTGTGAAGCAGAGAGTGAGGCAAGCAAAACATGTGGAATGCTGAAACATGCAGAAAAGCGAGCTGTGTTTGAGGCAGAGAACAGAGAGATGCTTCAAACCTACATAAGCAATACCACTAGCTGCAGAATGATCCATGCCTTTAGTTGTCACAGACTTCAGTGGATATTGATGGACATTCTCAGCACTTCAAAGTGTCGTATCCACATGAGAGTTACAGGGGAGGAAGATCAGCTGATGTGATAGCTCATCTCTTTGCCGTACAATCAGGATTTTTCACCACGATCTTTTTGTTGGTGCCATTGCCACCTCACTGAAACTCTCCCATGCAACACAACACTTACTACCTCCCCTTTCTGATGCCCTTTCAAAGCCTCATAAATTTCACCATTGTCATAAACCAAGGGCCATAACATCTACATATTTCTTTGCTCAAATCAAAATCATGATACCCTGTTACGGTTTGACAGCCCCACTTTCATGCTTCCTTTTCCAACGGTAGGTATTTCATTCTTCCTTTCCTTGAAATGAGTGTAAGGCTCCTATCAAAGACACCTGACTACAGGTCCAAGTGGATTCCTTCCTTCATTCGATCAACCAATTCAGCCCTGAACTTCCAGTAGTAAGTATAAGGGCATCCAGGATATACACAATCCATCACACCCAGAATAAATAAAGGACTGAGTCAATCCTAGAAGGTACCAAGTAGTCCTATATCCCTTTGAAATCTCTGAGACATGATCCTCTATTAAGGCATTGAGGGTGAAAGGTGGCACACCAAGTCTTCCTACTAAAAAAAAAAAAAGAACAAAGAGCACAGTGGGAGGGGACATGGCAACATAGCATTTCGTGACAGAAAAGGAAAGGTTGGAGTTGTAATATAGCAACCAAAGTATCAGATTCATGATTAATATGCCTGATGATATTTGGCACTGTAAGGAAAAAGCAACAATCTTTCCTCAGGGCCCACCTCACTGAACACAGACTTTGACCCTTGGGAATCAACTCAATGCAAAGGCTTTGATTTATCTTTTAGAAGGGCTTAAGACCTCATAGATGGTTTGTCTTTGATATAACACCCAGATAAGCACATTGTAACGGATAACACAGGTAAAGTTGGTTTGTTGTGTGTTTTTTAAAATAATAGAAATCATGCATCTCTGTATATGGGCTGGAAATGAGTGGGGGGAAAAGGACTAATTACAAGTAGAGAACAGATGCCCTCGTGCTGCTGGCATCTCTATTGCTTTCTGTTTCTGGAATGAAAAAAATCATTTTTCATAAAAATAAATGAACTGACATCAAATATTTAAATAAAAAATATAAAATAAAAAAAAAAGATTGAAGGGGAGATAAAAATACACAGTAAACAAGCAAAAGCTCCAGTTAGCAGGTTTGCCTTTCCTCCCCAAGCTGACTGGCGCTGCACCAATGCAACTCAGAGAGAACAAGGTCTGCTGCTCGCAACCGATTCTTAACAGAGCTGGAATTCTGCACCAAACATGGGTGAGCAAAGGTTGGGCAGCTGCCTTTAGACAAGGCTGCCATGTCACTGCCCATTCAAAGGGCAATACTCTAAAGAAATGGATATGAATTATATTATTTCACAGCAAGGTGCCATCCATTCCTCCTTGCACTGCAATTTTATATCCCAAAAATAGAGTAGCCTTCACAGCCTCCCACAGCGCACCTCTCACACCACCACAAATACAGCTCCACAACAGTCCGTTGCCATCAATATTCCCCTGACTGAAGATGACTTAATAAAACATTCTTAGAAGCCAATCAACATGGTTTATAATTAAAAAGGAGCCAATGTTAAGCTCCATTGAATTATTGCTTTCTCTCAGCTCTCCACACTTCTACTAAACCAGACATCATGCTACATCCCAGGATGGATCTGTGCTTAATATCTAGCTCTCAATGGAGAACTCTGCAGATCTCTGAAGTCACAGGATATCTTTGACAATTTTAAAACACAACTTCACAGACTTACAGATCTCTTAGCTTTAGACCAGATACAGAACCCAGCAAAGCTCTGTATGTTGGTGTCTAAACAACCGTGCAGACCCGATTCCCATCATACAGACAGATAGGTTAATCCTTATGCAGACTTAATATAGAATTACAATTAAAATTCCATAACAAGCACATTTCTAATAGGCAAAATACTGTTTGGATGTCTATATTTCACATTGGAGGCACTGAAACTTTCTGCTCTTCAGATCTAGGATCAGGATCTGAACTGCAATAAAACAATGGGTGTACCTGATTAAATGATAGGGCAGTGCCCCCCAGCATTAGCCTCTTGTAAACAGAAGTCAGAATCCTATGGGAACTGATCCTTCAACTGAAGGGCAGAAATAGAGTAAGAAGACCCATTGGGTCTGAAGTTGCTCTATTTCATATCACCATCTTAATAAAAGAGAAGGTTTCCAACAGATTCTAATTAAAAAAAACTCTGCCCAACCTCCTTGGCTCAGCAGGAGGTCCCAGGGGTTAAGTCAAGGGGACTGTTACAACCTGAACACAGTTAGGCAAGTGTCAGTCACAGATGAACTGCAGCGTCTTGACAAAGCTCAACTCCATGTGAGGAGTCACAGTGATCATATAAAGCATGCTTATGATCACTCCATGCACAGGCAAATTCATAAAAACGGAAGACCCCATCCAGTTACAAACCACAGCTGAGTTAAGATACTGACCTGCAGGCAAAAGACTTGATTATCTTGTACCTTTTTGCTAGGCACAATCCTAGGACTACAGCTCAACCTACTTGTGGCAATATTGATCACTGCAGAAGCCATGTCACCTCTGACTTCATCAGTGTCTGCAAGGATGACGCAAACACGCTGCATCACAAGTAAATTATTCTAGGTTTTGTCTGAAACTGAGTTTTATTGGGCTTATCAGTAGAACTTCAGAAGTCTTGTTAAACAAACAAGTGTTATAATCCCCTGTGTAGATGCTTGCTGCAGAATAGGAGCTGCTTTTTTGTTTTCCTTAGCTTAAGTTCCTTCCAAAATGATGCAAGCTAACCTGTGAAAAGTTATCTTATAAACAATGAAGTTATACTAGCATATACATTTAAGTTCACACTTACGCACACCAATATCACTTCTCCAGGCAGAGAAAATATTAGATAAGTGACTTTCATAGCATTATCAGGAGTGAAAGAGAAATAAGCTATATCAGATACCAGCACTGACAGAGAATTGAGGTCATCTCCTGGGTCTTGTCTCCTACCTCCAGAAGGAAACTGTAGTTTGGTGTCAAGCTGAAATGACTGAGAGCTGGAATTTGACAGCCCAAACAGCTGCAACCATGTCTATAAGCCAGCTCCCTTCCACGAGCCTCACCTTAGCCAACTGTAAGATACCCTTTCCCATGTATTTTACAAAGGTTAACTATTTGATACTAAAGATAGCTTCTTCAAACAAAAATTAATGAAACATTATACATAAAAAAGATGATCTTTAGAGGAGACATATGAGTTACTACCCTGACTATCAATTTCTTTAGTTTTCTTTTTTCCAAGTTAGTTACTTACAGATAGCAGCTTAAGATGTTGTGGGCTCTTAGGCAGTTTGGAGCCAGAAGCCTGGCTACATTCCATCTCCAAACACCACTCATATTAGCAAAAGTTCCCCTACCATAAAACACTCAAAGTTACTCTTCCTCTATCTCAGGAAAGGAAAGGAAAAAAAGCTCTTGCAAGGGGTTATGATGCATCTTTAATGATGGAGCTGAAAGAAGTGCCTGCCATACAAAGAAGCTAATCAGTCAATCAAGAGCCAGCTCACCAGACAGAAGCCGTCAGTGCCTAACTGCTCTGTCTCTACCTGTCCAGGGAACAACAAAACAGCATGGGACATGCCTGACAATTGAGTGCAAAATAGCACATGTATTTATATATTTCTAAGCTTTATGGGGGCAAGTTGCTGCTGCAAATTAACATTTTCAAGAATAAGAATAACAAACCCAGCACTACACATGTATTGATGTGCATTTGAAATAAGGCTAGTGACTCTCTTATCCTTTTGAAAACAGCAGCCATCCTCAGCATACAAAAGGGCAGTAGGTGAGAATTGCTATAATTAGGCTTGCTGGAAAATCCTTTGCCAACCTAGATCAGTTAATTGAATGTAGTTTACAGAAGGAAATGTAACTCCTAAAACCAAAATGGTTAGAACTACAGGAATTGTATGACTTCGTATTAGTGACAGCACAGAGGTCATGGTCTTTATGTCCTGTGTCTGATGCTGGCTGACTGAACAGGCTGAGACAAACCACATTATCCTTATATGCCTCAGTTTCCCCCTTGCTTGAAAATTACTGCCCAAGTACTGGCTGTTAAATCTGCCATTTTCATAGAATCATAAGATGGCCCCACCAAGTGGTCCATCCCTCAAATCCATGTCTCTTGAAAATAGAGATAAGGATGTTGTATGGGACAGTGTCAAATGCTTTGCATAAGTCCAGGTAGATTACATCAGTTGCTCTTCTTTTACCCACCAACGCTGTAACCCATCATAGAAGGCCACCAAATTTTTTCAAACATGATTTGCCTTCAGTGAAGCCATACTGGCCATCAACAATCACCTCCTTATTTTCCGTGTGCCTTAGGTATAGTTCCAGGAGGACACACTCCATGACCTTGCCGGGCACAGATTTGAGCCTGTAGTTCCCTGAGTCTTCCTTTTTTTTCTCTTCTTAAAAATGGATGGGTTCATCCACCCATCATCCCCTCCCCACCCCTTTTGGTTTTTTTCTGTCCTCCAAGTGCTCTTGCAAAGAACTTCAAATTTCTTTGCAATTCTCTTCAAACAGGTGGTTTTTCAGCCAGCACTTGTGTTATGGTTCGAGAAAACCCGTAACAATCTATTGTCATTTAGACAATTATTCTATCACCTGATGACCCCTCCCCACCTGGACAGGGGAATTGGGGAACACAGAGAAACACAAGGGTTGAAATATATATAGATTTAATAGACTAGACTAAGACTAAATAATTAACAATAATACTAAAGAACCAGTATTAATTCCAACACTGATATAAGATATACAAGAATTATACTCAGCCAATTCTCTCAGCAGGAAGCTGTGCACTCCCAGCAGGGACAGCAAATGGCGGACACTGCCAGCACAATGGCTTCAGGAGGAAGGGAAGGCCTCAGGGGTCCGGCACTGGGGCAAGGAGTTGTCTGGACCCACCGCCATCAAGGGAGAGAGAGCTGCACAGCAAAATTTTCTAATTTATATTGAATGTGATGTTCGTGGTATGAAATAATCCTGTTGGCCAGCCTGGGTCAAATGCCCACGCCTTGCTCCTCCTTGCCCCTGCTCTTGGCAAGGCTTGAAAACACTAACCTTGAATTCCACAGAACCTGGCTGGCTATAAAGTAAGTATTTTCACAAATCCAGACACTAGAATCTTCTAAAAGTGCAATTTTCCCCGGCATTAGAAGAAAAGTTAGTCCTGTGTTTCTCAACCCAGGACAACTCGGCACACAAAGAGTTTATAAAAGCGTCTGGTGGCTTAAAACAAGGCGCATGTTATTAAAACAAGGCTTTAGATGAGGAGGCGGGTGAGGCCGAAGGCAGCGCCGCGGGGCCGGCCCGTGCCGCTCTCCGTGGTGCTGAACCCCAGCCACCGCCCCCGCGCCCCTCGCCGCTCCCCGTGGCCCCGCCTCCGCCCGCAGCTCCCCCCGCAGCTCCCCCCCGCTCCCTCTCCCTAACGGGGGGAATCTACCCCGCGTTATGCCCTGGCCGGGCTGCATCGCGGAGGTACTGCCGGTAACTCTGCGGTGCGTCCTTGGAGTAGCTCAGCTGCTGGCCAAACCCGGCCTACCAGTCCAGATTCTGCTGCTTGATAACCTACCCCAGCCTGCTTGTGCTCGCTGGCCTGATCGCTCCCTGATGAGAGAGGCGGCTCAGGTCATACCTCATCTCTGATCTCACCAGACTTCACCACATGGGCATCTCTCCCTCCACTTAAGCCCCAGGGAGTTCTGTGCCTACATGGGTCTGAATCTTTCTGGGTACAGAGGTCTGCTGTGGAGCACTTCAAACACGGCTTTATGCACCTGGAAGTGGGGCTATATTTAAAGCTTTTCTCATTGTCCATTCCTATGACACAGAAAAGTAAGAGGAATAACTGTGCACTCTAGATTGCAAATATATATTATATATATATATATATAACTTGAAGGGGGGGTAGGAAAAAGAGAGGCATCTCCATGTCCCTAGCTTACCTGCCTTTCCTTTTTATTCTGGGTCACCACCCATCTAGTTATTGCTATGAGCACAGGGGCTTGGGCCAGCAGCAGGCCCCAGAGAAGTCATGTGACTCTTCTGCAGGGAACAGTCTGAAAAACAAGGGGAAGCCTATCTCCACTCTTTCATCAGAAAGCTACACTTAGGTGAGAAGCAGCACAGGCTTTCCATGTGCTCTCCACAGGTAGGGCTCACATAACAGGAAAACCTACCCCAGAGAATCCTACTGTCAGCCAGAAGGAAGAGGGGACAGGCCAGATGTCTAACATACAATACCCTATATAACAACAGACTTGATCTTTTGTTCATGAAATATACAGCAATTGGCCTTTCATTCTGCCTGATCTCTGCACTCCCCATAAGGACAGCATCAAGAAGAAATGCCCTGTTTCCCACCCAGTCTTTTGAGGCTCGTTAAATTACCAAATACTGCCTAACCTGGATATTTATGCCCTTTCCTTGTGGAAAAGGAGAGCAAACTGTAATCCCCCCTGCAAGGAGCAAACCAAACCTCCCCAACCTTGTACTTCTCTCAGGGACCACTTCTAGGCATGAAAAGGCAGCTGGGAAAGGACTTCCCAGCCTCAGAGAGGTGATATCAGACTGAATTCATTCATGCTTGTAAGGCTCCGATATTGCAAGAATGCAGGTCATCAAAAAAGCTTATCAAAAAAATTAAATATAGGGTTCTCAGTGCCTAGTTCTAATCTCAGGAACTCTCAGGATGGGGATGAGAGATAAATAAAAATCATACTCGCTCTGAGGGTTAACTCAGTGTCATGGCTAAAATCCAAATTGAGTAATTACATTCTGTCTCCCGAGTGTGCCCTTGAAGTTTCTGCTAAGCATGTGACTCCTCTCCACTTCCTGTTGCCAAGTTTTGTTAGGTGTGCCAAAGCACCCACTGTACCCACCCGTATGACCTGACTCACGCTGCAGGAAGAGGAAGGGTTTGTTCGTCCCCCACTCCAAAATCTTCCCATGAAAGGTCTTGTTGCGTTTTCCTACCTGACACGGCTCACACGAGTTCCAAAGGCATTTTGCTAGGCCCGTTTCACTATTCGCAGCAATACCGTATTTGTTCCATAGCACATTTTATAAATACCCTTTCCTGATGACAGCAAAACCACATGTGTGCCAAACCTCTAACATCCACAGCACACCTCCCTTGTTTAACAGAGATGCTGAATAGGCTGAGAACACGCTGGCTGGTTGTTTTCAGCATGGGGCTTAAAGGTAAAGTTTAGCATCAGAGTCATTCCCTCATCTGCAGCAAGGGCCTAGAGAAACTCAAGACAAAAATCTCCTTGTGACACTAACAGAGCCATGAATTGTCTCTCACAGACACTTTTATACATCTCTTTATTGTATATTTATTTAGGCTTCCTGCTTTACAGCACATTTTCTCCTAACGGGAAATATGTTTTATACCCCTCCAACATTACTCCAGAGAAACCAGGACGAAGATGAAGCGAAGACAGCATCTATTTCTCACAGGCTGCTTGATTTTCCTAGAGTGCATCCTAACCTTAGAAATACTGGGAAGGCGATTGGCGATTACAGCCTGCTCAGATCACAAGTCCAGGAACAGAGAATCCTTAATCCATGAAATTTTAAAATGCCACTGGGACAGGGTTTTTGGGGAGGGGACAGGACATGAGGATGACCAAGCACCAAAAAAAACCACCACACCAAAACCAAACCCAACAAACCCAAACACACTTCTCCCAACTACATCCCAGATCAGGGGGATATACAAGTACCTCATTCAAACTGATAGAGGTTACAGTTAGCCCCTTGAATATTCAAAACTCTCGGCCCCAAAGTCTCTATTCCCTTTTTCACTTCACATCCTCAGTCTTGATAGCCACAATACAATATCCTCTTATAAAATGCTGAAACTCACAAGCAGAAGGCTTCCAAAAGATCTAAAAATACACACATCCAAACTGACTACCTTTATTTCCTGGAAGCCACAAAGCAAGAGAATGTAATTCTGAAGGTAATTACCAAGGCACTTTTTTTTAAAATCCAGTATTAAGCACCAGTAGGAAAGGTAGCTTTTCACTACCTAAAAAATAATAAAAATAATGAAGTGTAGTTTTTATAAGTGTTTTTCATCCACACAATCTGTAACCTCCATTAACAGAAGAAAGGTCTGTCTTCAAATGTGAGTTTCCAAAATGGTGAAGCTCCATTTAGCTTTAATAGAAGTTGTGGGCAGCAAAACAAAAATTAGTCCAGGTCTGTCTGATAGGATTTTTCTATTCTGGGGGCAAGCAATTGCCTTTATACCAGAAAAAACGCCAACTGCCATATGTAAGTTGTTATTCCCAATGATTTCCTGCTTGATCTCATACAGTAGCTACACAAATGATGCTCACCTGCTCTTGAAGGAGCAAGATAAGCAAGGTACTTGAAATCCACCCTGCAAAACAGCTGCAAAAGACCAATCAACTTGCTTGAATTTCTTACTTGCAGGAACAGCTACAAAGGGGCAGCTTAGTCCTCACTGCCTCTTGGAAGTCTTCAACTGAAACCAATCAAGAGAAATTATCTGGACTGTTAAGTCACTATGGGGCTTTACTTAGTGACTGGAAGTGACTGGAAGATGCATACTGCTAGTGACTAACTACAGTGATTCAGGAGATACATAGGCAGCTGTCTCCAACACCTCAGCAGAAAGCCCTACTTCCCCAAATTGCACCTACTTATTAATCACTTCACCCCCAGGTCAAGATGCTTGTTCATGCAAACCAGACCAATCACTGTCACCTGTGAAAATGAAAGCCATCTCCCCAGGAAATGCTGGAGATGCCCTCATAGATGAAGTCCTTTGGCATGGAGAGCAGAAATGCTCAGATGTTCTAGGACAAAGCACAGTGGCATCACAGACACACATGGAACATTCTCTTTCCAAGAGATCTGATGACTGCTTACTAAAAGAGAACAAGGAACCTCGTGATCTCCCACCCCCCCACCCCCAAGTTTTGACACTGTACTATGCAGAAGGATAGGGTAATAAACTCACAGCACCATACACTTAGAGGATTGCTGTAAAACTCTGCAAGACATAATACACTCTGTTTATACAGGGTAGCTCTCAAAGTAGCTAAAATGGACTTCATCTTTCCTTTGTTCCCTTATGTTGCCTCATCTCCCCTGCTGGACTTTGCCTCGGTGAACTCCCATTGTTCACAGCAGAACATGAAGGTTGATGAATTTATCCTCACATTACTCTCTGGAAGGCAGAGAAGTGTCAACTTCTCATCTGCAAAAGGGTGATAATTAAATGCTGAGAGAATAAATGACTTGCACAAGGTCACTTGGGAAGTATGTGGCAGAGCTGAAAATTAAATGCAGATCTCCAGAGCTGCAGGTCAAGGCCCAGAACACAAAATCTTTCTGCCCTGCTGGCACAGTGAAGATCAAACTCCCAGCATATCAGAAGGCACTCTGTAGGAATTTGTGTGTTACAGAAGATGAACTGAACTTCTTGTGTGCAGTTTATCTATAGGAAGAATTGGATAAATTTCAAAGAATTGGGTAAATATCAGAGATCAAGGAAACAGGAAAGCAACAGAAAATCTACCTGAAGAGCTATGAAATGCCCTTTCAGTATCTTGTATAAGGCAAAGATGCCTTTGTAGGCTTCTTCCATTGGACATACTACTAGTCCAGGAGATCTGACATCAACATCATGTTTAGTGTATGGAAGTCACAAAATGCAGCCATGGAGTTATCTTCCCAATTTAACATAAGGTTTGCTAGCCGATTAAAGTTTTCAGTAGTGCTACAGATTGTGTCAAGGTTACAGTTTAATAACTATGTACCTGCACTTTCTTGTCTTCTTGCTTGCTATGCAAACTCCTGCTAAGCACCCTCCTAACCTTCCTTCTTTCAATTTCAGATACTTCCTGCTGATCCCTATGATCAGATTTATCCTCTTACACGCATGTAACATGTTTCTTCGTATCTCTCCCTAAAAGGCTTTCTACCCTAAGGCTTTCAAAAGTAAACAATCATCTTAGCTGGTAGTTAGGTGGAACCTCCTTCTTGTGCCATTTGAAGCTAAAAGTGACAGAACACATATTCCCACTGAATATGGGAGGGGAACTGGGGAGGAAATGTAAGGGCACTGTAGCCCATAAAGTCTCTTTAGGAAAGCAATAGGCTGTCAGGAAGACAGCCAGGCAACAGCACAGGACTGAGCAGCTCAGGCACCAAGAGGGAAGCAGGTAAAAGAAATCGAGAGTGGGAGAGGTAGGAAAAAGCTCATCCAGGGAGAGACCTGCAGCAGCTCGGTCCCAGCCCTATCTTTGCTTTCAGGACAACCAGGCAAAACACAACAGTACTCTGTAATTCCTTGATGGTTGGAGCTGCTTTTTGAGAGGTATCAATACCATCATAGATTTTAGTCCATCATTAATCTTAGGTGTCTGCCTCATCTCAGCATTGACTCTTCCTCATGTCTAATGCATGTAGCTTCATCACATTGCTGCTGCCCAAGCTCTACTGTGAAGTCCCA
Organism: Scolopax mira; assembly: GCA_004320125.1. NCBI lineage: Eukaryota > Metazoa > Chordata > Aves > Charadriiformes > Scolopacidae > Scolopax > Scolopax mira. Next base: position 50,474 of record BJBW01005244.1, on the reverse strand, counting down.
GAGTGGCCCTTCTTCTTAACATGTACACAGAAGAAAGCAGATGGCTAAAGCTTAACTCTGACAATAACAATAATAGTTGGGCTAATAATAGTAAACCAAATGCTATGACTACAGTTCTGTCAATTTCCACTAATTTCACTAAATTTGTGTTTGTATTCAAAAAACCTCAATTCACAAAGCTGTGTCATGAATTCCCAGCTTCACCTGAACAGCTTTTCATATTACATCCCAGTTTCCACATAATTTTACAGTGTCGTATCAGACAAAATATTTAGAAAAAAGTTTCACTACAGTATTTTCATTCCAGACACACTCCACAATCAAAATAAGTGGGTACTTGTTTTGCCTTTTTTTTTTTAAAGCAATATAAGCATTCATGATCAGGAGAAGTATCTGGAGTAAAGAAAAAGATCAAACGGCTATAAATTATAGCCCAAAGGGGATTTTAACAACCATAGTTCAATTTTCCTAGTAAATTAAATATTGAGGAAAATTTTTACCCTGGAACAATGCATTTATTGCTCTGAAATAACTGGAAAAGAACAAAATGTGTATGTTCCTGGATTTTTAAAATAAAACCAAACAAACCCAAATTGTTGCTTAGTGCTCCTTACCCAGTCACTAGAGGATGTCAGCAAATTACAGCTTTGAAATACAATCAAGTTAAGACCCTCCCAAAGACTTAATTCATCCTAAAGAGCATTGCCAGATGAGACATCCAACTTCACCCTCTATTCTTGCAAAGTGAATTTTTGAATACTGCAAAATGACCATAGACAAAATTCTGCTTCACTGCCAGTGAAAAGTACGTGCTGCTGCCCTGTCTTGTTTCTGCGTTCACATAGAGATTTTGGTTAAAAAGAACATAAAGTAATTATCTCGAAAGCTCTTCTTGCCCCGTTCTTGAAGGATGCGTGTGCTGGTACATGAGGATAATCTCAGTCATTTTTATTAACAAGTCAAAAGTACAGCATTGTATCCCTACCAGTTCTACGTAAGTACTGCATACTGACTCCAACTGATTACATCTGTTACAGTGCCTACACACAGATAACTTTAGAGATCTTACAGACAAGAACTGACAATGGCCCAAAGATGATCAGTGGATTTTGCTGCTAGAACCAAAGTCACATATCCCCTTCACAGCAACATCTCTGCTAAAGAGAAAGGGAAGAAAGACTCACCATGCTGACATCATTAGGATATGTGCACACATGCACCCCCTTTACAAATATTTCCTTTTTGTTTTTCTTCCTTCTCCTCTGAATCTACTGCTTTTTGCCCCAAGAGGCAAATTTCTATAGGACTCCATGTAACAGCTATCCAAAACAAATAGAAAAAGCTAAATCCAGTAAGACTAGATGAGCAGCTAAGTCATGACTAATAACCTCTATGGAAGAAGAAAACTAAATCCTTTCAGTATTGGTAGGGGAACTAGGGAAGTGAGAGCTGCAGGTAAGGGCTCAGGTGCAGCAGATCTCCATGCACAAGCCACAAATGCCAGCTCTCGTTGCCCCACTGCAGACACTACCCCAGTGGATCTTACACCCATAACTAACTGTGTTAATAAAACGGGACATCCCTTCCTGCAGGCTCCTCTCTAACTCTCCTCTAAGCAACAACATGCACACCATAATGGGACAGCCTAAACATTATCAAGAGCAGAGCTGTGGGAGCGAGACTGAACGCAGGCACACACTGCCTGAGAGCCCACCAGATAAGATGCAATGCAGTGTCCTGTTCAGTTCAGAAACAAGGGCTTCCAAACATGTTAAGCAGATCCAGAATGCCCCACGCAGCAGATGTACCCTGTGTGGATGCTCCAATTCTGCAAGCACGAACACACTTGCACTATGATAAAAGGAGGGAGATGCTGCAGATGGGAAAACAAAGTCTGTGTATTTCCACAGAACATTAGTTTGAGGGGTCCCGCAGGGCAGCATGGGGAGCATGCATCATTTTCAACCTGTCAACCCCAAATGTGCAAGGCATCGTGTGACAAAGACGCAAAAATTAGGCACATAAAAGTGATTAACTTTCAAATCCTGGGGGGTTCTCCCCTTGGTGTAAATAGCCCTTCCTGTTGCTGCAGCTTCATTTTTCTTCACATTCTAGGGAAACACTTTGATGACTCCAGCAAAAGAACACCAAACTTTAGGTGGGAGTCGAGCTTTGAAACCAAAGTGCAAAATCCCCCTGCAAAATTAGGTACAACTGAGAAGTCCAAGCAGAGTCACCGCCCCCTTTTCTTTTGTAACCTTGCCTTCAACATGCTCACCTTTCCTAGAGAGAAGAGAAGGCACACAATGATGGCTTCGCTATGGTCTTTGCTGGGATTGGCAGCTTCATGCTGCACGAATATCAACTCCCCCTCTCCCCAATTTCCCACTTTTCATCCTCTGCTTAAATATTGTCCCTGCTCTGCCCATTACACTTTCTCTCTCAGATGCACTTCACCATCTCAGCCTTTTCCCCACTTTTTGTCACCTTCTATCCCCCATGCAGGTCCATTCCCAACTGCTCTCACCTACACATCTCTTTGCTCTCCTTCTCCTCAGCCTTAACTCCTCTCTTTCTAACCTTTTAGCCCTAACATCTTTCTCAGATCTCTTCATACCCACAACTGTAACCCCATTCCCTGCCTTCTTTCTCTCTTCAGCTGTACTCCAATGCTCTTGCTCTCCCAGCCCCACACCTTGTTTTCTCTCCTCAGTTCCCACACAGGTGCTTGTCAGGCTCTCCCTACTTCACCCTGAGGTTGTCCCTTCCACTATGCCCAGTTTGCTGCCTTTTGTTTACACACAGTCAGGTCTTCCCTCCTTAGCTTTGCTTCTAGATCTGCCACATTTAGAGAGTCACCGTTGACCTATTTAGGTTCCCTGACCTAGTTATAGCAGAAATACCAGCTCTAAACACTTGAGAAAAAGGGCAGCAGGAGGAGGGAAACATTATCGTGATTGTTTGAAATGAAAACAAACCCACCAGCACAGAGCTACTGAGTTATTCCAGCTCTGGCCATTCCTCAGGGAAGTAAGATCAGCAGTTCATTTGGTATTGCAATTCCACTGTGGCCATGGATCATTCAGATCTAGAAATTACCTGGAAAGATGGTGTGTAGTCTCTTGCCAGAATCCCATCTTCTTTTATTTACCTTATTCCAACCTCTCTCTGTCTGGCCTTGCTCACCCAGGGCTGGTTCTCAGCTCTATCCAAGCATTTTATACCAAACCTAGTTTTATCCACTGCTCTCACCAGTCCTCCTTGCCTGGGAATCCAGGCTGCAACAGTAACCCCTGTTTGCTCAAGGTCAGCATTTTTTGCAGCTGAGCTTCATTTAGAAATCAAGTAATGCTCCACAGCTGTTTGGCTGACCTGCTCAGCCCTTTTATTCTACTTCAGCTATTGTCACAGATGTCTTCTTTCTTCCCTTTCCTTCCAAACTATGCCATTCGCTCACCTTCCTTCTCTAGCTGCCTTGGTGTTGTAGTGCTGCCCTCCCTCTGGAGTGGTGTCAACATTGCCACCAAGCTAGTAAACCTTACTGGAGGCAGCAGATGTTCTCCAGAACCAGTCAGCAATCTCTGGGTTAGCAACGTCCATTCCCTTGAGTAATGTATACTGTGCTCATGGCATAGTGGCCACTAACCACTGCTCTGTGATTTGCTCCCACCTTGGCTTTTATTTTAGTCACTGTTAACAGATTTCCCCATAATGTTAATATTTTAGGAGTTGTATTGGCCCTGTAGTTCTGTGGATGAATTCATTAAATCAAATTATGTTTCCTTACAGCTGACCTTTTGTGGTGCTGACCCTCACTGTATAAGGCCAGCATCTTGACTGACACTGGAAGCAGCCTGCCCTGCACCCTGAGCTCACAAGGTACTCCTACCACCACTACTTCAAATCCTTCCAGAGATTCCAGCAGTGGCTCCCCCTCCATTGCCAAAGCCCCATCAGAAATATGTACCTGTCCTGTAATTCCAACAGATGTATCTCTACAGACATGAGAGTGTAGCTTAAACTGTGTGAAACAATCAGTTTTCAGTGTCAGCCACAGGTGGTCACTAGTCATTCTACATTCATTTACTGTGATTTTGTACCTTTTAGCCAGCTTCAGCATAAAACACTCTTTTTGTCTATTGATTTCCTGGGTCACACACTAATATACTGTGCAAATGGCTTTGGAAATTTAATGCAGAGCCCCACAATCCCTATGTTGTCATCAGCCACTGCCTGCTAAATGTGCATTTGTGGATATCTTAAGCTACAGTTTGGGCTTCAGCATTTTCTTTTTAACTGATTTTTTATATCTCCCCCCTGCCACCTGTTGGTTTTCTGCTCCTCACTATCTAGATATGCTGCATCTAGATTTGGGGATGGTCTTACACAGGCACGGCTAACCCACAAGAAGTTCAGCCACCTTTGGTTGTGACTAACAGCATCACTTGCCTCTCTGCTGCATCTCCCTATAGAGCTACATTGCCACCAGCCAGTCCAGCCACAGGCCTCCACACCTCTCTCCTGACCTGCATTACATCATGTTTAGTCAGATCAATACTGAATTCTTCTAGCACGCAGGATCGACATGTGGAGTCTCTGATTTCAACATGTCCAGAATCCTGAATATGCTGAGAAAGTGGCTCACACCTATAGCAACAGGCACAAACACTGTACGTTAGCCTCACCCCTTACCTCCCTTTATAGAGTACCAAAAAGGGGGTAAGAGGACTTACAAAGGACACAGTTGTGCCTGCACCAGCTATGGGCAGAGGATCCCTGCCAGTTTCTCACAACTATAAAAAAGCAATGAATTAAAACAATTCCAGACATGCTGATTACATTTGCCATTGCGATTTCTGATGGGATTTTCAGATGTCTCTGAGCATTCTCTACCTGGCGTGTGTCGGCCACACTTCATTGCTGCCTTTATGTTATTAGTATTGACAGCCACTCAGTTTAAATGGAGGTTAGGATTGAAATCCTGTCTGTTTGCTTATCTCTGCCTTTTTATCTTGTTTGTTTCCGTTCATTACGGAGAAATCCTTCTTTTCATAAAGCCCTTTTGAATACCTCAGCAAACATGCAAACACAATACTAAATGGATTAACTGGGAGGTACTGGGGTCTGAAGCCTGCCTGAATAGATGCTCCTGGATCAATCAGCTCTGCATACCAACAGTAATGGTCTTGAGTTCCTCCTGATCTTTCTGAGGGTTCGGCGCAGGTCCAGTGGCATGCTGGGTATAACTCTTTCCTTTCAGGAGAGGCAGAAGGGGAGAAGAATATCTGGTCTGTAAGAGGGAGCTAGTTACTCAGTAATATGATGAACTGTTGCTGGATTTTAACACATGGCAATGGCAAGGGAGTGGGTGTCTCACAACTGCAGATTATTATGTCAAATTTTACCATCTTACTTTCGCCTTGTACCCTCCCACATTTTCTGGTTAATATTCACATGTTGGGAACTGTCATTTTGTTCTTCAGAAAGGTGCTTGGGGTCTCACATGCACAGAGAGAGTTTAGCGGAGTGGCACTTGGGTCCCAAAATGAGACCTCTGAGATGTTACTGCAATATCAATAATAGCAATAATGCTCTTCCATCTTTAGGTCCTTACTGCATGTTTTCCAGACATGAATTTAGCCTCCAAATATCCCCTGTTGGTTGCTGTTATTGTCATATTATCCATCTATATTATACCAGTTATTTTATTATCTAATTCACTGTAAAACCAAGACACCTGAGGCAGAGACTAAAACACCACCGCACCTTGCACAACCAGAAAAAGCTCCATGTCCACTCTGGCAGTGAGCACACCAGCTCATATGGGAGGGCTTATGAGCTGGGCTGCAGTGCCTTGCTGTCAAACTGGAGCCACACTCTCCACAGAGCTTTTCTCTGCCCCAGACCAAGCAGCACAGACCAACAGTACTTTTGGTGGCCCAACACCCCGGACAGCAGAGAACTGCCTGCACAGACACACGGACACTTGCAGCAAACAGCAGGGGCAGGGGAGGCACTATGATTCCAGGATGAAAGATGGGCAGTGGCATGACCCCTGCTACTTGAAACCTCTGTAAACCAAGAGCAGTGTGGGAAAGACCATCTGGATTTCTTCATGGCAATGGAACCCTTGACCTTTGCTAATATGCATAAGGAAGTTACCATAGTGCACTAGTTTGTGAGGGCTTTGACACACTGGAAACACTGGGATGAGATACCACTCAATCAGCTGAATTTGTTCTCATGGAGCCTACAATAACAGTTGGGCCAAGGCTTGCCTTGGTACATGCCACCCATATTTCTTGTGGGGATAAAGTAAGGACAGAAACCCTCACTGGAGCCACTTGGTTAAACATACAGGTTTACTCTTTGCTAAGGTGGGTGACAAACCAGAAATTCGACTTTTCAGAGAAGGAAGAGAACAGTGTCTCTGGTTTGCTTAGCACCATGATGGTAAGTCAGATACACAAGTGCCTACTAAGACTGGTGGCATATCACAGAATCACATAGGGTTGGAAGGGACCTCTGGAGATCATCTAGTCCAATGCCCCTGCCAAAGAAGTTCCACTCAGAGCAGGTTGCACAGGAATATGTCCAGGCAAAGTGTAAATTTAGTGCTTACAGTAATATAGCTCATAAATTCTATCTGCAGTCTCACCCAGCCAAACTGAACTTGCTTTCTTTCTTCCACCAGCTGAGTATGCACATCTGTCTCAGAAAGATTGGTACATGCTAAAAAGCTAGAAACTACACTGAGTGGAAATTGTTGGTGCATCACTTGATGCCACACACCAACTAGTGTGAACCATCCATACACACCTGCCTGGACTGGGCCACTGGACACAAGGAAAGCAGCTCCAGGCAATACAGAAGTCACATAACAAACCAGCAACATGTGGCATTCAGGATATAGATACACCACAGCTGTTGACCAACTGAAATGCCCCAAAAGCTTTCTTGCTACAACAGCTATTTAAAAGCCCAACAAAGGCCACATAACTGGAAATATGCCAATCACAATTCAATGTGTTTAATGAGGGCCTGGTAACGAGTATCAATGCTGCCTAGGGGCATGGGAACAGAATAACTAAACTGGAGATTTTGAATCTTTTTTTTGTATAGAGAAAGCATAACAAAACAAGAAGAGGGGACTACTCCAATTGAAAAGACACATGGGAGTATAGGAAAACACAGGTGATGGTCTTTGGGCTCTAGGAGGAGCTGCAGAACACAGAAGACCCAGTCATGGTTACTCATCAGGTCATATCATTTCCTGGCTTTGACATATTATACAGTTGTGGAGGAAGGATACAAAAAGCAGTTGCTTGTACTTTGCACAAATAGTAATACATGAGCTGTGTGGTCAGGCTAGAAGATGTGATCTTGCATTTCAAAAGGACCCAGGATAGACACAGACCAGCTTGGATTTTACCTTAAGTAGTCCCGCCAACCTTGATAAGCCATTTTGATCATTCTTGAAATTCTCGTTCTCCCACATATGAATGTCTTGATGATAAAAAGTGACAAGCTGCCTGACAAACAAAAGAGTAGATTGCATCAGAGCAGAAGGAAGATGCCCCGCTGCTGCCTCAGAGCCGGGACCGGTAGGGGGCAGCGCCGGCCTCCACCCACAGGGGGCGCCCTGCACCACTACCACTCCTCCAGGCCTAGGCGCGCCGGTGGAGGCCTGCAGGCCGCAGGGTGGAGGTGCCGCCGCCTTGGGTCCCTCACCTGAGCCTTTGGCGGCCGGCCACCCAGCCCGCTCCCTCCCTGCCGTGCCAGGTGTCCCTGCGGGCAGCTGCCTGCCCCCGCAGACCCGCTCCCCTCAGGCCTCAGCAGCTCCCGGGCCCCCGCAGCCCCCTGCGTGGGTGAGAGGGCGGTGGATTCCAGCAGCGGCCCCTAGGCCAACGGTCACTCCTGCTCTGACTGATACATACATTTTCTGCCAATTATAGGTATATATTGGTTTTCAGGGGGGGAAAGCATTTATTGCTTTTAGCACACTTAGGAGTTTAAATAAAAACAAATATATCTATATTGACTGTAGTTATTATGCTTGGTTTCATACAGCGTAAGTGGTTCAAATAAAAATAGATTGGTTGGACTGAATGTGCATCAGTTCCAATAATAACACAGGCAGCTTCAAGAAGCATATAAGTTTCATTTAATGTGCACTGGGCTTACAAAGAAAAGGGAAGAAACATTGGTTTAGAGGAGCTTTTAGTCTACATTTTCTGTCTAAAGGCTTCTGCATTTACCAGATTTCTGAAACAGAATGGGAGTCCATAAACAAGTGGAGAGAGGGGTTTATTAGGAGGTGCAGAGGGGTATTACAAAGGGAGAAAGTGATCTACAATAAAACATGACTGAGGTAAAAATTCCCAACTATATTACCTCTCAACAGTCAGTCCCCTATGTGTGGCATTTTCTCCTCATAGGAAGGTTGGGCTTCCAGCTGGAGCAAACAAAAACTTGGTAGAACAAAGGATTGGGGGTTTTGAGAAAAACACACTAACCAAGGGCTAGTTTTCAAAGGGAAAATTATGAACAAATAGGAACTGGGAGCTTAACAATCTTCTTGGGTCTAGGCCATATGCCTCAAGGAAAGGCTACAGGCTATAGAAAAAGCTCCTCCTTTTGCAGAGGAGGAGAGGGGTGCCTCGCAGGGTGCTGCCAGGCATTCTGCCCCTGGTGTTATGAATCCAGCAGCTACTATGATCGTAACAGCTCCAAGGCAAAAAAGGAAAAGACATCTCTTTGACATAGCAGGCATTCTATGGAAAGCATCCAGGAAATTATCTTGGGGGCAGTGATTCATCTCCAGGAATGGCTGCTGATGGTGAAGGGGTCCTGCACCTCTGTTCCCCAAGATGATGAGACAGAGGAAAGCTGGAACTGTAATTAAAGAGTGAATATTGAAAGGAAACTTGATGATGATCTTTAAGGTCCCTTCCAACTCAAACAATTCTATTATTCTGTGATTCTATGTTGACTCAAAACACACTCTTAAAGCCATGAATTTACGCCCCAGTCATGATGGACATCTGCAGTGGTCTTACCCTGAGTAGTGCAGGAGGTGTATTTGGGGGCAACAAGACATCTGGGAGGTACCAAAGAATAAGGCCCTTATTTCATGGTCTTTGAGTCTATGTGGTTTACATAATTCCCTCTTCAATCCTCATATTTCTTCTATGTCCAGCAGAAAGGAGGACTCTACCTCTGTGTTGGAACCCCCTGCTTCAGTGTGGGCAGTGATGGTGACCTACCCACTCACACCTGATGACTGTGAAGAGAGACTTTTTATGGAATTAGAAATGTATTAGAATAGAATGCTCTCACTGTGCTTTTAGGACAGGCCTTTGAGGTAAGTGGTGGGATCCCATCTCTCACCAAAGGCCCTTAGAAGTTCCCAGCTCTGGAGCCATCTGTCCCCCATGGGACCATCTGTTCACAGTGAGCATCACCCCAGGAGAGTGTGTTTATTAAGACTAGCAGATTGAAGCTTGGCAGGGTCTGCAAGAAAGCAACAGGAGGCCTTTAAATGCAGACTTTCTATTTGCAGTATGTGAAGCGTGCATGTGTGTGTTTCCCTTCAACCGCTTATAAACCACAGGGGAAAGCATTCAAAAACAGGACCCAAAAATAGATGGAATTGTGTGACTCACAGCCCTGACACCCTGAGTTGTAAGCTCACCAGAAATCCCAAAGCAGCGTTAGGTCCTACACACCCTCCACACTCATGGCTGTAAGTGACCCCAAAGGAAAACCTACACATATATGTAACAATACATCATGTGCTAAAGGCATCTCACTCAACAGTGCTCCTGCCTCCAAATGGGCACTACTTGAACACCATACTAAGAAAGTTTGGTTCTGCTGACTGCACCAATGTTCTGGTAAGAATATCAGTGGAGACGACCAGCTCCCTTCGGTGTGCAGAGCCCAGGCCTGGATGCCTGCAAGGATGAAGGCATGACACATAAATAGAGAAATACTGACACCACTGTCCTTGGCCACATTTCTATTTCCCTGGGAGTCTCAATTGAGAAAGCTATTCGTTACTTCTGCTCCTAAAACGCATTGTGTTCAATAGCCACCATGGTCCTCCCACAGCTTTTCATATTTCAGAGGTCACTGAATGGGTTTTTTGTCTATAGAGACAAAAATGTACATGGGGATTACTTATTTTTGCCTAGGTAATATCCACTTCCCTATCAGATAAGCAGCAGCTAGCTAAACATTTTCTCTAGAAATATATTTCTAATAAAAATATTTTTGGCAAGTTTCTTGATTTTTTGTAAGACTGTACAATATTTGAATATATTTGGCCTCTACTGAAAGAACTAAAACCAGTATTTTTTTAAGCAAGAATGAAAAAAAAAAAAAAATGAGGAATTTCTTTGTCAAAACCAAAAGGTCTTGAGGACAAATGTCAGTCAGAAAAGATGAATAAAAATTTTATCATGGGAAAAGATTCATTTCATGATCAGCTCCAGCCAATCCCTTTTGCACCATGTTGGCCAGGTGGACCATGTGATACAAATAGCAAACAGGTTTTCTGTGTGTACTCATGTCTCTCTCTAGTGGAAAGCCCTCATCACTGCACAAATACAGATAAGAGGAATGGGATCTTCAGTTCAAGCAGGGGAGACCTGCTCCCCACTGACGCCCTGCATCTCAGGGTCTGATGCTGCCCCATGGTTTGGGCAGAGCTTTTCTGCCTTGCACAGGGACCATTCTTTTTGCCCCTTGCTCCAGGCAGGGCTATGCTATGGCTTAACATAAGCAGAGTATTTTGGACAAGAGGAGACATCAGCGTCATACCCAGAGCTAAATCAGTACCCAAAAACTGCTGGCATTTAGGGATTTGAGTCAGATAAATTTGCACTGCAAAGAAGGACAATGATTAAGAAATCTTCAAATGCCTTGTTAAATGCATTTTCAGGTAGGAGCTACCCCACAGACAGAAACAGACATCCGAATTCTTGTAGCACACCTTTGGAAATGCAATCAAAGGCTCGTCAGCTACCAGCCCACCTCTGCCCAACCCCTCCTATCCCCTATGGACAGGGAGGAGACGTGCCCTGGCAGTGCCTGTTGGCCTCAGCTTGCCAGTCCCAGCTCACATCCCCACATGGCCACCTGGAGGCTTTGCTCTGGGCTGGGATGCGTCAGTTCTGAGCCCGCTGGTGGGAGGCACCCACACCCCTCACCCAGGGCAAGCGGCACGAGGTCCCGCACATGGTGCCATGCGGCGTGCTGGCCAGTGCCGAGCAGATGTTGGGCTTGCACATGGCTGGGTTTTCTTCTCCGTGGTGACAGATCAGCACCGTGAGACCAGCAGAAATGGGAGCTGTACAGCACAGAGAGGGTGGATCACGCTGTGTCCTCTCCCTCTGCAGAGCCAGGCCCAGCTCAAACATGCTGCCCCCATTTATTCACCAAGGAGCAAGCAACCCTGGGTGGCATTTGCTCGGGATTACAGTGGAGCACTATTAATCTGGAAGCCGTACAGCCAGCAGAAGGCATCCAGGGGCCCTGTGGGCAGCCTGCGTTTGGGACAGCCACAGATGGCTTTCCAACAGCCAGGGACCTTCTTGATGGGAGCATTTCTGATGGTTTCTCTAGGGCAATGCTCTCAGGCCCTGCACAATACAGGAATGGGCCTAGAGAAACCATGGGATGGGTGGAAGTGGCAGGAAACCACAAGTGCTTAGCCACACAGCTGGAGTGACCAGCCTATGACAGCACCTAAGATTCAGGTTTCCTTAGGAGTGCCAAGTCACCCAAGGTTTCTCTGCTGCCCTGTGGCGTGAACAGCCCATTCTGGCCTGGAGGCCCCCCACTAAAACATTCATCTCCTGCAGCGTTGCCTCCATTTCACAGAGGTAGAAACTGAGAGGCTCTGAAAGCAGAAAGCCTCCATCATAACTGTGAGATGCTTAACTGCAAGCTGACTTGATGAGCAGATGTGCAGAGCCTTGCTAGACCCTGCTGATGGAGGGGCATCTGCAGGTGCTCCACACTTGGCTTATTGCTAATGAGGCACTCCAAATAACTGGGCACTTTTGAAAAATATGACTCAAATAATGTGCCTGGGGTGGCAAAAACGTGTGCAAGATGTAGCTGGGAGCAGCCGCGGTCTTTGGGCAGTTTCCCAGGTCTAACCACTAAACCTTCTTTTCCTGTGAAACCACCTTTGACTGAAGACCTTGTTACCAGTGGCTTCAATGCTTACACTAACCTCTTGTTTTAGTTCTGTAAACTAAAGGGAATTCTGTGACAGAGATCAGATTCCGTGACAGAGATCAGCATTATGTTTCTAAGTAATTGTATGTATTTCTAAGTATGTGATATACGTTGGGAAGAGGGCAGTGGGTGCAAATGGGCACTATGGGCACCAAGGCCCTTGAGCTAAGCAGCACCCACAGTGCCCTCTGCTTATGCTTAGCAAAGTTGAAGACTCTAGTATACTTTACAGAGGAGAGATGACTATCACGTATCAAGCACAAGCTTTGCATCAGGGAGTAAGATACATAAAGCCATTTACTCATTTCATTTGAGATACAAAGTCAAGGGGCTACTCAAAACAAGATAAAAACATTTCAGAGAAATCTTGAAACTCCCCTTGCCTCATCTGTCAAAAATTGGCAGAAAGTCTAAGTGGTACATTTGATTGCCTAGTTTGTTATATGCTTCTAACACAGGATGATAGCAGGGACTGTCAAGGCAAGCACCTCCTTTTTAAAAATGCAGTATTTGTCTTTTACTAATAAACTAATTGATTGAGCTTGGCTGTTGGAAGCCCATAGTTTTGTCCACAATGAATCTGTATGTATTTCATACCTATCAGCTACAGGTCAAAAATTAAAGGTATTTTAACTCTCCCTTTCCTTCCCCGTCAGAACGATTTTGAAATGGTTTTACAGGCCCACGTCACTTTTTGTTTCCTAAACAATCATTTCCCTGCGTTCTTTCAGTTACACTTTATCTCCAGCAGGATCTAAGCAGCGGTTATTGAGCCTGACTTTAAATTTCATCCAGCTCTAGCTTTCCCTGTGGCCACAGAGGGAGATCTTTAGTGCCAGCCACTCTGCCGCTTCACCTCCTGACACAATATTATTTCATCGTAACCTGTCCAGTGAGCAAATTGCCTCTTTGGCCCCCTCACTGTCTCCACATGAGGGCTGGGCTATTGATTGTGACACTGTGCCGGTGTGCACGAGGTGATTCCTGGAGAGGAGGAATCGATGGGAGCATAATTGCTACCTCGCCAGCAGCAACCAGGGAAGGGGGGATGGAGTACAGCTCAGCAGCAGAAAAAAGCTGATGCTGCTTCTGGAGTATCTTCCTTCTGGCTGTGGGGTGCCCTACCACAGGGTGGGGGACACAGCTATGCCAGGGGAACAGGCAGCAGTTATTCCCACAACGGTGATTTTGCAGATGCTTGTGGAGAAGCAGAGAGCTGCAGACAGAGGTAGGGAATGGATGAGGGCTTTGCGTCTAGAAAGAAGACACCAAGGGAAGGGTTGGTGGAAACAGTGCCATGGAGCTGCAGGTCAGTACTTCTCCACATACGTGCATGTGCATTGCAATCACAGAAAATAGGTCTGGAAGAAAGACTTCAAGGGTTGTATAATCCACACCCCCAGATGTGATTGGGCCCCAAGGCATAACCAACTATACTTACATCACTGCAAGGCTGGAGTGGCACTGCAAGCCACTCCATTGGCTCAGGACTGCACATAATGGTATAAAATGGATCAGAAACCACCATTCTGAGCTTTACTACAAGACTGTAAGCTTCAAAGGCTGTAACATGCAGAGTAACCAAAATCATGACAACACATTACATATTGGAGAAGTCCATTTGATAGGCAGTACCTCTGCATTAAAGAAAACACAGAAATCTTCATATCTAACAGGTCCATTGGTGCATCTTATCCATATCTTCAATGTTTATAAGTACCAGATGTAAAGAATAAATGTTTGACAAGTTTCCTATGAGGAAATTCTTTCTTAACAGCAAACAAGAGCTAACTGTTGCATATTTTTAATACACTGTGACTGCAAATATTTCCATTCTCCAGACAGGCAACTGATGCTTTTCAGTGTTCTGCTAAATTCTTGCTTAGATCTTTGATAGCTAAACAGCTGAATGTCAGGAACTCAAAACTATCCTGGTATATAAAGTAAGGATTAATTTTATGGATATTTGGAAGGTGCTGATCAGAGCAGTGACGGTGACTCAGTGCATAATACTGGTGACATAATTTCTCCACATTGTACCTCAGTTTCCCCACCAAATAAATGAGAAAAGCTCATTGATTAAATAGAGATGCCCAAATTGTTTAATTTCTAATAATGTCAAAAAGCTGACTTTACTATCCAAACTAATATAAATGACAACAAATTTCTCCGGAAAGGTCTGAGATGAAGTGTCAGCCAAGGAAAGAGCTGGGTATGGCTGTATTACAATGTATCAGAAAGAAATTCTACTCAAGATGAAGTGAATGGCCTTTGGAAAAGACTGTTTTTCCTTTCTAGTAGGTATCGTGAGCTAATTAAGTGGAAATGTTGGCTGGGTTTTAATTTTTCTCATTTATTGTCATATTTATCCTCTTAATTTTCACCTCTGCCTATCATCAGGCAAATCACACTGAATAAATAACAATCACGGAGTCACAGAATTGTCAGAGTTGTAAGGGACCTCTAGAGATCACCTAGTCCAACTCCCCTGCTAAAGCAGGACCGCCTAGAGCACATCACTCAGGACTGCATCAAGATGCATCTTGAACATCTTCAGAGAAGGGGACTCCACCACCTCCCTGGGCAGCCTGTTCCAGGGCTCTGTCCCCCTCACCGTAAAGAAGTTTTTCCTCATATTTGAATGGGACTTTCTGTGTTCCAGCTTGTGCCCCTCATCCTATTGCTGGAAACCACTGAAAACTGTCCAGCTCCATCATCCTTTAACCCACCTTTTAGATACTTGTAAATGTAGATAAGGTCTCTCCTCAGCCTTCTCTTCTCCAGGCTAAAGAGCCCCAGGCGTTTGAGCCTTTCTTTATAATGGAGGTGCTGTAATCCCTTAATCATCTTAGTTGCCCTACATTGGGCTCTTCCCAGTAGCCCTCCGGCTCTCTTGAACTGGGGGGTCCAGAACTGGATGCACTATTCCAGTTGTACTAAGCATGTAATACAGGGTTCTCAAAGTCCTTCATGCTAATAGACAGTATCTTTTTCTCACTACCAGACAAAGAGGGAAACTAAGGCATGCACAGAGAGAAAATACCCATTTGACAGCAGAGGCAAGCATGGAGTCCAACAATGTAGGGAGGTTTATTTGGGTAATATTT